>JAVQJF010011920.1:0-13226 GCA_036023855.1 Gadopsis marmoratus
CCCCCCCCCCCCCCCCCCCCCCCCCCCCCCCCCCCCCCCCCCCCCCCCCCCCCCCCCCCCCCCCCCCCTCCCTGATTTTTTAAAACACTCTAATGCACCTTACCTGTCCCAGGAGAAGACGTGTCTTGATACGAATCCCGTCTAACCAGAGGGTCCAAGGTGTCATAGTCCACCGTCACACAGCGGCCGTTGTGCCACAGCTCTCTGCCTGCACATGGAAATGACAAACAGAGCAGCAGACAAAGAGGCAGCACTGGTCAGGAGTCAGTTAAACACACACACACACAGCCTACTGTGTGTGAACGCACACTAACACCAGCTGATTGCAAGAACTAACGAGAGCTCTAACTTTGGTTTTGCTTAAATTCCTAGTTGGCCGTCAGTGTGTGTGTGTGTGTGTGTGTGTGTGTGTGTGTGTGTGTGTGTGTGTCTGAATGAGTGTGTGTTTTTGTGTTCCCTGCTTTACCCCCCCGGTGTGTGTGTGTGCATGTGTGTACAGTATCAGCAATCTGAATTCCTGTCAGATGTGTGTGTGTGATAGCCCCTCATATTACTTCCTGTTGAGAGGCGAGGAGTGTGATTGTGCACGCCGAGGGGCCAGTTTGGCTGCTACGCCCTCCTCCTCGTGTCCAACACTGCCCCCTGTCGCTGGCTGAACTTGGTGAACATGTTTGTTCTGCGCGTGGGCGTGTGTGTGAGCGTGCACAGTTTATTTAATCAGGCAGCGTCGTTGAGATTAAGATCTCTTTTTTTTTTCAAGAGAGACCTGGGAGCAAGACCAAAAAAAAACCCCCATCAGATCATACAGCTTTAAAATCACCAGGTGGGATGTAGGGCTGCGGTTTAACACCTGAAACCAGGTTAAGCAGCTACTGGATCTGGTGCTGCAGTTATGAGCTTTACATGCGATAAGACCTGTGAGGTACTTTGGAATCTTCAGCAGCGGAGCTTGACAAATGAATAACACGAGGTGGCGTTTCCTTCCGTCCGACCGTGTGATACAGCGAGAACAGTGAGCGTTGTCATTTGTTTTTAAAGGGTTTAACTGCTGAGGCGTTGATGACCGTGCAGGAGGAGGCGGACGGGAAGGTTCACCGCACCATATTTGTCCGGTCAAGGAGCCTAGATTTTTTATTTTTTTGGATTAGTGTAACGCTGAGTCACGTCTGTCTCTTCTGCTTGACTTAGGTGGACACAATGCAGCCGCGGTTAATCAGCGGCGCTTGTAGCCTAAACAACGTGTCTGCGTGTGTTTGTATGCAGATCAGATAGAGCAGGGATCGCGAAGGTGACTGTCAGAAGAGGAACGCAAAAGCTGAAATGCTTTCTTTATTGTTGCCGGATCATTTCTTCGTCTTCGGGACTCTAAAAGAAAACATGCAATCTCTCCGTCGGACTGGTGGCGAGGGGCCGCAAGCAGCACGCGCCTCTTTGTTTTCAGCGCCAAAAAGCTACAGGGTCAGAGAGGATTTGTTTCAAGGTAAATGTACATTACTGCGGTGCTGCGGGCTTTAAAGGTTCAAGTTCACTTGAATTACAAAAAAAGGACAGTGTTTTAATTTATCTGGAAAATGCAAACTTTGATTCTATATGCTGAAATATTGAGATATGAATGTGCCAGTTACTCTGGATATTCCAGATCCAGATCCCATGGGCTGGATCCATGGGAGGGGCTTGATAGTACCAAATTAAAATGTGTTCAAACCCCACTGATCACTGACAACCATCCATCTTTGTAAATTACTCACAAGTTTATTGAATCTTATAAAGTGTCTTTAGCCAGGTTAGCGTCGTCTCTCTCTGTGATCTAGACCAAAATAGCTCAACAACGAATGGACGGATTGCCATGAAATTTGGTAACAACATTCATTGCCCCCAGAAGATGAATGATGATGACTTTAGAGATCCCCTGACCTTTCCCCTAGCGCCACCAAGAGGTCAGAACCAATGACATCGTCACATCGTGTTTAGTGCTGATGGACACATGTTAACACGCTAAACTAAGATGGTATAGATGTTAACATTATACCCCTCAAACATCAGCATTTTGAACACGTTAGCATGCTGACAGCCTCACTGTAGACATTTAATGTTCTTTCCTTTGAATAATAAAAGAAGTTTGGAACCTTGAACCAACATACTTTGGATCCTGGATCAAAGCTTGGCCAAATCTCTGAAAAACAATATTTCACCTGCGTATTTATCCTCTGCTCTGTTGTCCAGTTCACTGTAGTAATGTTTGCTGCTGCCTTCTGTTCATGTAGCTACAAGCTTCATTTATAAATCAATGAAAAAGTAAATTAATTGTGAAAATCTTCTGTGCGAGAGAGAGCGAGTCTACCTGTAATCCTTTCAGGGCTGTCAGAGAGCAGCAGCTCCACTTTTGCATCTTCTCGGAAGCGCGGATCTGGAATATTCACAGAAAAATAACATCAGGCAGCTGGACGGTTATCCTGGCACCCTGCAGATATTTCCCATGTGTGCTTCACATCTGCACTCCAGCACAGCTGATAAGGGGTCCAAGGTTAGTTTAGGTTATACTCCCATTGGAGGAGGATTTATCAGTTACAGATTAAGCTTGATATTGCAGCAGAGCGGAGCGTGATCGTAGCTGAAGCAGCAGTTGGTTATAAATACCTTCGCTTGCACAGTCGAGGTCCGCCTTGGAGAATGTGAGGGTGTGTCCGTGCACGAGGCCCGTGTGGAACTGGAGGCGGAAGACGACCTGACGGCTGGCTGGCCGGACGTTTTTGTCGTAACAAACTACCTAAAATCAGAGACGAAATGTCTGTGCTGCTATACTCTCTTTTGTTGTTGTTGCATGGTCAGTATATTACTGCAGTGAAACAAGCAGCTCCTGTCACTTTATGAATGAGTATTGTTCACGTTGTGCTAGCTGTCGTCGTGCTATGGCTGATCGGTGTATATTCTCTGATTCATATTATATGTTTTGTAACTTTCCTTTCACTTATTGTTCTACATGAAACGGTAACACTTTATTTCACAGGTCAGACGTTTCTGAATAATTTCTCTAATAAGTTCCTAGAATAATCCTGCGTATGAATAAAGAGGCCACGTTCAATTGGTACACATATAATTAAATGATTAATTCATTCCAATTAATTTCTATAGTAAATTAAATGGTACATGGACTCTTTCTTATATAGCGCTTTTCAACCGAAACGGTTCCCAAAGCGCTGTAACAGTAATCTAAGTTTGAACAGTAGTCTAATTATCTACTAAAATTAGAGTCTTTTAAATGTAAAACTTGTCTATAGGTAAGCTATTAATTTAAACATCTATGGGGAATAGTTGGCAATAATAAATAAATATTGAAATAATATTTATGTAGCTTTACTCTATTCTATTACATTTTCCCTAGAAGTAGTACCAAATTATGTTGATTTAGGAAATTATTTGGAAATTACAAAATGGAGGTCTATGAAAAAGAAAATTATAAATATACAGAAAACCCAAAAAAGAACAAAGGAGAAGAAACTGAGGGATTCTGAACTGAATTTAAAGTAAACTTCAAGAACTGTATTAGAAAAAATATTCAGTTAGTAAAATAATCTATAACGGCGCCCCCTACAGGCTCCCAATAATAAATAACTCACATTTTGTACTATTCACTGCAGCACCAGTCATCACCTTTTATTTATAAACCTAAATGATAAAAAACTCAAAGTAATGTGCATTTTGACGCACCATGATGTCGCCCTTGAGCAGCTGAGCCGGCTGGAGCACAAAGTAGAGCCGGTCTGTCTGGGCTGCATTAACATGGCTGCGGTGGACACAAACACGCGTTAGCTACTGTTCGCCAACATGTCCAGAGATTATTGCGCGATTCGGTGCACGATTTCTTACTAGACTGCAGACGTGCAAACGGCTTGTAGACTCTGGTAGACCCTCAGGAAGAGACAGCACGCTGGGAAGACGAAGGGTTCCATTACAAAGAGACAGCATTCCTTTGAGAAAAGTCGCGGTCGGAATCTGTGACTTGGGTCAGACGTGAGGCCCCAGAAAACCGATTTGTGTGCTAAAGCGGCGAAATCTTTGGTCGTCAATCCAAAACACGATTCAGCAGAGCTTCGATGACCAAAGCCTGCCGGTGTCGGAAGTTAAGGACGCTGGTCGGCGTTGGAATTAAGTTAGGGAAAATAGAGCCAGTGCTGTCGCCAAAGGTTGTTTTCTTTTTTGGTGCACTTCAAAACATTAGAGCAAACATGGATGATGCCAGTTGATAATGTGTCTCTGCTTGTGTTTTCTCTTCCATTATGATTCACCAAACATTTGTCTCACGGCCTCAAACTTCATATCTGACAGCCTGACACAGATTGTGACAAAACGATGGTCACACTTGCAGTCTATCCCTGAAGCGTTAAGGAACATGTGTGGAGCTCAGGGAAATCTGTACCGCCAATTTCCCGCCTGAAGACCTGGTAACGTTTTGGGGAAAATGCTGGTACGGCTGTGTGTGAATGAAGGCAGCAACGCTGCAGTAACAGCGCGTGAAGGGTTGCATCTGTCTGACGGAGGACGCTTTCACGTGGAGTGAGCGCACCAACCGCAAGGCTCCAGGGACGACTTATTTGAGTCGCCTCGCCAAAGCTTTTGCAGCTGATTTGATAACTGAATTTTAAATACATTACTTCTTCTATCTTCTTCTTCTGTTGAGTTTTACGGCATCCATTGGCATCCATAAGTGCCATCCATCCATGTGTGAAAAGGCGCAAGCCGGAAATGTTCCTGAACCTACGTTCATGTGTGAAAGAGGCTTTAGACTCGTCTCACACAGTGTGACATGCAATGAAAGTGCAAGATCCCTGTTACCTCACAGTGTATACGAGCCTTTAAGTCATGAAAATGACGACTTGAGGCTTTACTCTCGAAAGAATCTGGTAAACACCCAGAACAATATCCAAATGTGAAGTGGCCACATCTAAACTGACATATTTTGGACTTTAGAACACGCTTTAAAATGATAAGCATCTTATGTTCATCCTTAATAAGATGAAAAGAAGAAGTTGGCAGTAGCTGGCTTCTACAATGGCCAGCTACTGCCATCTTAGCTTCCATTCATTCAGATCAGACATCTGCTCCTTACCTCCATCTGGTCTTATTTTGGGAAGCCCGTGAAGAACAACACAGAGGAGGAAAGATGGAGAGGGACACATCCTCAATCCCCGCTTCATCATGCTCTCCAGCATCCACACATACCTGGAGAGCACAGAGAAATGCGCACAATAGGCAAAAAAAGATCCAAATTGTAGCTGCATCATGGTAACTATTTCACAAGAGGATAAATCAGGTGAGTCACAGTCACAGCAGATCCCTCGGTCTACATCGGGGATCAGAGGCTGAGAACTGAACCGGCGTTGACCTTTGACCCACAGCGATCCTGCTGAATCTGCCTCGATCTTACCGTTTTTGCGAGGGGGTCATCAGGGCGGAGAGTTTGTCGTTGTAGAACCTCCTCATGGCAAAGTGGTCGAGAGAAAGGTCTGCACTGAGAGAGAGGCATATATTCAGATTCGGATGCATGAAGCGCACAGTTGATGTACCTCGGGACAGTATCTAGCCACCTGTGAGATTTCTGCACCCCAACCACAGCACCGCAGAAGCTCACGTTGATGTTTTCTGTACCATCCACGTCAGCTTTTAAGCCAACATGGACGAGAAGCGCCGAAAAAAAATACATCTGCAGATACGCGGCAACTTTTCAAGTGTCATTTTCCTGCACAGTATACCAAACTGTCTGCACGGCCAGATGCCACCAGAGGGGAAGGAAGCGAGTGTGGTTTTCTAATGTAATTTGGGTGAACTGGCCATTTAACAGTCCTGTCAGATTTATACTCATTGACAACCCTTTGCATACCTGCACTCACGCTCACAAGCACATAGGTCATTCTCAGAGGGACGATGGTCACAATCAGATATTTCCCAACAGTAAGTCCGCTGCCAGGCATGAACAGCACACACACACACACAACAACAGTGTAGAAATCGACCTGGACTTCTGCATTTTCGGTGGACGCTGGTGTGCCTGGAACTGACCTTTCCCTGCTCTCTATTATTAGGCAACGAGGACGTGCTTTTAATAGCTCACATCTGGACCGTAAAGTAGAGGAGATGTAGCCACAGAAAGTGCAGAATTCAGTTTAACAATGTGCTGTGTCTTCTAGCGGCAGCAGGATACCTGCCCGAAAATCAAATAACAGTCTAGATCAAAGTCTCTTTAATCAGCTGCCCTGCCCTTTGCCTGGAGGAGACGTACAGTAAAATGAGCCTCTGTTCACTCTGTCTATTGTTCTGGTCACTGCTCTTTGATCTGCAAACAAGTCCAACAGTAGATGCCAATACAGTGTCAGTGCGTTACAGTCACAGCTCCCTTCATATCAGTGAAATTACTAGCCGTGTTTGTGTTTGTAAATGAAGAGGAAAAACTCCCAAATTTCCTTTGGTTTTGCGAGTCGTAACGCAGCTGAAGTGAAGGGGGCCTCTAAATGCTTCTTTATCGTCCGAGCAGGCTCACATGGCATCGGTGTTACCTGGATGACACGTTGCTGAAGTGGATGTACGAAGCCAGCAGGACTCCGAGCTGGCCTTTGCCTCCCTGCGGGGCACAAAGCGCAGGAATCAGGAGACATGAACGTCACGTACTCACCCACGGCACGTGAATCAATTCAGAGATCAATCAGTGACGTTCACCCTGCAGTGCAACACCAGGACGTGCTTCGGATGTGTTTTCAGCCAGTTCTCCATCGCCGTGCACACGCTGAAGATCTGATCCAGGCCGGGAGCCAAGAGATCCACCCAACCGGTGTCCAAGACCTCACAGGCAGAGCACACATATACGTAACAGTTAGCACTATTTAACCTCTCGGATTAGTACTTTGCAGTGGTGTCACATGCGTCACGTACCTTGTGGTTCATCCGGGTGAGCGTGTCATTCTTCTGTGAGAGGTTGATGAGCTGAAGAAGGGAGGACGGATTGTTACCATGAAAGGGGACAGAATGGCGTGAGGAGAGCGTTCTACTCTAAAACCCCGTCAAAGAAATATAAATCTCTGATATGCTGCTCTATTCCCAAAGTGCCGAGTATGTCCTTTTTCTGACTTTATACGTCGTCAGCGCCACGTTGCACTTTGTAATTTGCCGATTCAGATTGTAAACACAGAACATAATCAACAAATAGATAAAACTACCCAGCTGCATGTGAAGTAGATAAAAGTAGCTCCACCTTCACCAGCTGCGACGTTAGACTGATACATACATGTAATGCATCAATAAGTATAATCAAAGCACAAAGTCTTGAAAGTTTGAAAAATGTTTCATTTTAACCGTTGTGTTTTCAAGGTTAGGGATGTGCTTGAATTGGAATGTTACTCCTTGAGAAAATGCTTCAAAGTAATCTGGTGTTTTGTCATTGACACAGTCGCCCAGGGAAACCAAAACTCTTTTAATATTTGAAATGAAACGATGAAACTCACATTCGTAGTGAGAATTTAGATGATGATGATGATGATGATAAAGGATTCGAGAGTCTGGAAGTGTTTGATTTTGGTACCTTGAAGGTTCTTGAAGAGTACTTGAATTTTACTCTTAATGCAGTACGAACCCTGATGATATATATTATTCTGAAATGATCTGTTCTGCATAATGAGTACTTATATTTTTGTGCTACTTTTCTAACACGTTCCCTCGAGTGAAATCTTGAATGCAGGGCTTACGTGTAACAGAGTATTTCTGCATTGTGGTATTGCTACTTTTACTCCTGAGTACTGTCTGTTCCGCCCATCTCACCATGTAGTCGTGTCCATGCTTGGACTGCAGCATGAGAATAATCTCCTGCAGGTGCTGCAGGTAGATCTCCTCCGGACACTCGGGACGGCAGAATATGGTGATGCTGCGTTCAGTGATGTAGGTCAGATCGATTCGCTGCGGCTCCTCCATGGCTGATTCTGGTCACATGGGCGACCTGCGGGAAGTGAAATGCCGTGCGTCAGAATGAAAGTCGTGGTAAAACCAAAAAAGAATTTAGGGAAGTGAGAATTTTCACAGCAGGTCAGCAGATGTGTGCTGAGTGGTTATCTGGACTTGTGCCGTATCAGCTGGAACTCCCAAGTGAGGCGAATCACCACACAGATATGCGAGTTCAAATCCGGTCGGCCTCATTAATCCTCTGATCCTTTTTACGGGACGTGATGCTAAAACAAAGCGGAGTCAATGCCAAAAACACGAGGAACTGAACCAAAACGCTTAGTCACTGGAAACCCCTCACTGGGCTTGTGACTGGAGGAGAGGTGAGGGAGGGTCACGGACGAACGACGACGATGCACAAAACCTCATTACTCATCAGCACAAACACAGTAAGACAAAACTGTGACGATGACAAATCATGTCCAGTCTATTTCAGCTGAAAGGACAGAGCTCACCGGGTGGTGTACGCTGAGTCTGACCCGGAACTGCAGATACAGTCACATATTTCTAATACGTATCCGAGTGACAGTACACCGGACAGACTGTTCTGTCGCCCTCACAGCTGCACCAAAGACACCCGTTTGCTCTTGGTCACATGAAGACATTTCACACAGGAACATAGCAAGAACAACACATTACCTGACGTTACATCATGATACATTTTGCTCGTACAATTATCTGTGATTACGCTAAAGGAGCTGCAAAGAGCTTTTAAGACCTCAACATTTCTTTGCTTTTCAAATGTTGTATGAAAGGCCTTGTCAATGACGCTGATACGAATGGCAACTGATTTTAGGCTTTTCACTCTGCATATACTTAGCCCAGGGTTAGCCTAGGGCTAATTTAGCCCCGCTTCACACTTGCACCCCATGTTTAGTTAACCCCACAAACTCTGGGCTAACCCTGCTCCCAGAACAGGGCCAACAGGGCCAGTGCTGCCATAACCCCCCCCCCTAAAAACACAATTCTTCATTTTACACTGGTTTCTGTGTGGATTAAACAAAAGCAATATAAGGTTTTCATTTGAGAGCTGTTTAGTTCATTAGTAGAGAAACATTTCAGTAATCTTGGCATTGTTTTAAACTGCATTGCTGATAAAGTATAAAGTGTAATGTGTGTTTAGATAGCTAGCTGTGTTTGTTGGCACACACACACACACACACACACACACACACACACACAGTCTATATTAAGACATTAGTGCACAGAACAGCAGTGTGTGTTGGTCAAATGTCCAAACATTAACTTGACATAACAGGATCACGAGGCCTGACCGGATCCAGTTATTGATCCCATCTCCAAAGAATAGACGATGAATCAGAGACAAAACCACTGAGCTTAAAGGTTCAAAGTTTCATTCAAACCCATCTGTTGTGTTCTGTTGCAGTCTACAGTGTAGTCAAGTCCTGTCTTTGTTCAATATAAATATTAGTAATAATTTATATTAATTATTATTTTTATTTAGATTATTGCAATATACTGTATATAATGGTGTGGTTTGGAGTCTTGTGTTCATTTTGGATTTGTTTTAAACATGATCAGATGTGTGTGTTAAGATCATTTAAATTAAATTTTTCTTTCTTTCATTTAACTGACCGTGCAGTCAGCGTTCTCAGAATAAGACGAACAGCAGACTTGTACATTTATCACTGTACCTTTGTACAAGTACATTATGGTACCCTGTTTTGCAAGTCTATCTCTTATCCCCTGTTCTTACCTGTCCCAAACACAGTATGTGCTGTGCCCTAAATCAGTGAAGCGAGATTACAAATGTGTGTGATGCTGCTCTTTATAGCTAACTTACCTAACTCTGGCAGTCTGACTGCCTCAGTTCCCACCGAGCAGAGTCGGCTGTGAGTTGATTCAGATGCAGGAAGACCAGTTGGAAAAAGAGGCAACAAAAAGCTCAAAAGTAAAGATTCTGTAAATGTTTCTGTCGCTCCACATATCGGTAGTACAAACGCAAACTTGGCCAAAACTGCTTCAAAAGACCATTACACAACACCGTAGAGCCATCCCTTCTACCAAAGGGGTCTGATAAAGGGTTACTTAGGTCCATCTGATAGGGCTGGGGGGGCGGGGGGTGTCACACAATAGATGGACTAAGTCACCAAAATCTACCTATAAACACGAGGCCATATTGAGAAAATCATTGTGCTACCGTATTTTCATTTCCCACTTTTTCTTTCAGTTTTGGGAGGAAGCATCAACAGGACTCACTGGTGCTTTGACAAAGACCCGATCCCTCACTAGCTTCCCACCAAGGTTCAATGGGGCCCACGCCTCGAACTGAACCCTGGATCCTACAGGTCCCCTGTGCCACCTCAACAAACAAGAACACGACTTTACTAGCTCTGCAGCACCGTTAGTCGAGGCTGAACTGCTCTAAATGACAGTAACTACCAGCTATATAGTGGTTCTCGTGGTTCACATTGGGGGATCCAGGCCTGTTTGGGCACACTTGTGAAAAAAATCAATTTCCCAATACAATGTGCTGAGAGCGTCTGGTGTTTCCTTAATGTAACAGTCGAACAGGGTTGGGATCTTAACGAGTGACTCTCCCTCTCCAATTATGTTTTTTTTTTTTTACGTGTTTTTTCTCGACATTTTTAGACTGCTGCCGTCTAAATTTGTCAGAGCTCCGCCTGAGGAACCAAAACAAACGGACGTGTGTGACTTAACCACACACACACACACACACACACACACGTGCATTCACTCACACGTTGCTATAGCAAAGCAAAGTCCTTGAGCTTAAACTAGCCACATCTAATTATAGTCTGTATTTCCCATTTTAACAGGAAGGCATTCTGAAATGGATTAGCCGTCTTTGTTTCTTTCTTTTCTAGGTTGGCAGAGGAAAACACACTCTGCGATTCTTAAAAGCAGCAGGAACAGAGCCACCAGTCGGCCGTGGAAATTCGACTGACAGATCATTTGAAATTGAAAGTGTTTGTGCAAAAAGGCCAGAACTGAAATCGACAGCAACGCCTCCCTGTGATCAGCTGTTGTTTTGCTTGTCTTCCTCAAGTCTCCTCCATTCAGATCTTCTTCTTCTTCTGTTTTGTTTTTTATTTTTATTAAAACAGTAAAGTAATCTCCCTTCAGTCCACCTTGAATTTCTGCCGGCAGGGTGAGGTCATTTCATTATAGTCTACTTGTTATTCAAAGATATCTCAATCGATTAGTGCTCCATCTAATTAGTTTGAAATTCATGTCACTTGATTTTTGTAGGAAGTTCATTTGCATGGGTGGTAATAAGTGTAGTCACTTCACTTGTCCTAAGAAAAGTAGGCTTTTACGGCTTAATGCAAGATTAAATGACCTCTTTAAATGCTCTGAATCCCAGTGGAAACGTGTCTCCTGGGGATTCGTGTCCTAATGTGTCAGTAGGCTAATCTCCCCCCTCTCAGAGTATCTGCAGGGAGACCTTTCTTCACTGTTAACCCCCCTCCCCTGAAATTTACCACCCATCACATGTTCCTTTGTTTACTGCAGTGGTGGTCTACACCAACACGTGGACCAGCATCAGGTGCCATTATGTCCGGTTTGTCGCACGTGGATGAACGCTGAACTGGCCGTGCTGAGCAAGTGAGAAGCCTCAGAGGGAGTACATTAAACTTTACTGTAAAAGGAAGGTTTTAGACAACAGGAAGTGGTCTTACCTTTGCTGGTGTTGCAATGAACGCGAAGTCAAAATCACAGCAATATGAAGCCTGATGAGTGAGTGTGAGTGAGTGTGTGTGTGTGAGAGAGAGACTGGTATAGGAAGCAAGGTGGAGACTTGACCAGGGGGAGGAAGAAAGAGAAAGAGAGAGAGAGAGCGAGAGCATGATAAACTGTACTGTCAGGGTGCACTTTGCCCTCTGTTGGACTGTAATATGACAGCAGTCCACTCTGGTGTGCATGTGAAAGTGACAAAGACCGAGAGAGTAGTAGCGTATACCTGATGCCTCTCTCTTTAAAGAGCACATTAGCACACACTGTGGCCGATTAAATAGATCTCTACTTTATCTGTGCTGCAGGGAAGCCTATAAACACAAAGATTTGATCCATTTTTTAATGTTAAGAACACACAAATACATGCCTCTTATATCCCAGACCCTCATCTGATAACGGAGAGTGACCACACTGGATCATATGAATGGTTTATTATATTACTTGTAGGGCTGGAAACACATTTACTCGCCTACTGTACCAATCTAAGTATCAGTTTGAGGCAATTGTACTTTATACTGCTACCTCACTGCGTGGACAATGTTGTCCTTTTTATGTGGATTAAGATTTTATGTCATTTCATAAAATATGAGGCTTCATTATAGATTAAACTACAAAATAAAGTAGTTTAAATTAGCTTCACCATGACCCACTACATCATGAATGTGCTGCTTTACACTGCAGTGTAATACATCAGCAATGAGAAAGAATCAACGTAGAATGAAGTAACACAGACATAAGGGTCCTTCTGCTGCATAATAAATACTTTATGTAAAATGTACTTTTACTTAAGTAACATACTGAATGCAGGACTTTTAGCCTACTCGTAGTGGAGTATTTTTAGATTGTCTTGTTGCTGTTTACGTGTGGGATCTAAATACTTCTTCCACTTGTAGAGAGTCGCCATGGTAATGTGGCCTGCATGCCACTAGATGGCGCCAGAAGACGAGTTACAGCTATTCTGCACTTACTTTTTGACACGAAATGCAAAACCATACGGTGAATTGTATTTTTATAAATAATTAAAATGAAATATAAGATTCAGCTCTCT
Source organism: Gadopsis marmoratus (assembly GCA_036023855.1). NCBI lineage: Eukaryota > Metazoa > Chordata > Actinopteri > Centrarchiformes > Percichthyidae > Gadopsis > Gadopsis marmoratus. Next base: position 12,752 of record JAVQJF010011920.1, read on the forward strand.
CCCCTACCTAATTATGTTCGTACTGTCCCTTGAGTCTAGTATCACATAGACTATACAATCACAATTTGACAAGTTCATATATTGGAATATATTTGCTATTTATGTCCAACCAACAGTCCAAACATCAAAGACATTTTGGGCCGTCGGAAGAAAAACATATCCAACGTAGTCAACTAAGGAAACCAGCAAATAGTTATATTGTGAGAATTACGACAAAAGGCTGAAATTTTAGAAAGAGATGCAAGAGAAAGAGGAAGTACAAAAAAGATGAAGAGAGGAAGAGGAAAGAATCAGGGTGAAGGATTAATTTTTAAACATTATTTTAAATGTAGCTTTCCAGGTTTTACTTTTCTTAACTGTTTTTTCTGTTTTCTTTTAAATGTGATGTTTGCCATTTCTTGCACTTTTTCAAGTTTTATTTTTCTTAACTGCATTACTGTTTTTTATTGTGTTAAGCACTTTGTGCATTTCATAT
>JAVQJF010011927.1:0-20121 GCA_036023855.1 Gadopsis marmoratus
CCCCCCCCCCCCCCCCCCCCCCCCCCCCCCCCCCATGCAGAAAAGGTCATACTACGGAATCAAAACTCATAAAATCACAAATACATGGCATGCATCTCAGCCTACAGATACATGAGGCCAACTCAAGTTGGAAGTTTGCATTTTTTGGACAGTTTCCAGAGCTGCACAAGGACTCGGGGTATCAAACCTTAACATAAAATATTGAATGGAGAAAAACAAATAAGTCAACAGGCTAGAATGAGTCAAAGTAAAATTTTCAACGTTATCTTAGTCTTCGACTTGAGCGACACAGCCCGTGGTAGCTTGTTCCGGGGCTGTGAGTTCAACATCTCCATTCCCAGATTTGTTTGCCCACACAGAGAGCTTTAGATTTGACATATGAACAATATCAACAACACAGCGCACTAAGCTGCACATTCTTAGAGGATTTACTGTGGAATAGAAGGGGTTAAACATGGACATTCTGTTTGATACATTTATAGTGGAGCTGCTTACATAAAAAAAAAAATTATAATTGAAAACCTCAACAGATACATAGTAACAATATACATACACGGCTAGTATATTAAAAATTCTGCCCTTCTCACCCCGGCTCATCTTAGCGAAGCTTGCATTGCACGATCGAACAATCACACCGACCTTAGCAAGGGCGTGTTTGCCCCATTCAGCAGCAAACTGGAACTTCAGCAACAACAGGCTGTTGTAAACAATACATGCTTTTGTTGTTATAATTATTATTGTTTTTTTTTGTTTTTTTTACATATTTGAAGTAAACTTTCCCTTTTTAAAATTGGGCCCTTTTGACATACAGCAGGCGCAATTTCAGCCACATTACAGTTGAAAATGCTGCCAGTGAGTTTTTGTGGAAACTCATTTTTTTTTTGTAGTGTAAACAGTAAGCCACACACACACACACACACACACACACACACACACACACACACACACACACACCAAAGAGCTGCCCAATCATGTGGTACTGTGGTTCGACAAGTGATTTGTTTCCCCACTGAACTTCATTCTGCTGTTGATTACAGCTGGCCTCCATCAAGGAGGCTCTCTGCCTTCCTCACAGTGAAGCAAGGCTGCGTGACGTGACCACGGTGTACAGTGACTATGAATGTTTCCACCTCTGTTGCTGAAATTATCCACAGATCATCCGAATCATCCGGTGCATGTGAAATCTACTTTTATATCCGTAACCCTCTTCAGCTCCTGAGTAATCACAGAGCAGCTATTACATGATTATGCTCTTACTGCACTCGTTCGACTGCAGCACAGTCGCTTGGAAGAAATTTCATCTTGCCCTTGAAGTCTGAACCCCTGTTCTTTAAATCATTCACTGTAAAAAAAACAAAACAAAAAAAAAACACTTTTGACCACAGACAGACAGACAGACAGCCAGTCGTGGCCTTGTGCCTATGATTCATCTCAAATTTGACTTGAATTTCTAAATGCATATTTGATTTAGCTACCCATCGCCTTTAGCACTTTAAATTACAAACCAGCTACTTTGAAGTCTGGATAGGATGACTGAATGGACGAAACACTTGTGGAGCCTTGACATCAGGATTACCATACAACTAGACAGCTCTATAGATTGGGGATTGCACTGAATGATCAGTGAGTAATGCAAGTAGGTGGTGGTGTGACACCTGGCTTTGTCTCATATTGATTAGTCTATACAGAGACACACAGGGAATCCATGTCAGTAACTTGACAAATACTTGCTGTAAGTAGCCTTGAGGAGGAGTGTAGGTGAAGTTGATTTTTGGATCTCATTCATATAGTTCACACTGGCCAAAGATGAGCATCAGCCGTACTAAAATCCTCTTAGCAGAATTTATGACCATGAAGTGCCAACATGCCTCTCCTTGTACCCACTAAGCCTTGGATTTTGTTTTGTGTTGTTGGTATAGTTATGGAACTTTCTCCTTTCCAACTGCACTGCACTGCAGTGTCCTGGGAAGAGGACTGAAGGCCTCAGTATACTTCAAACAAGGTACTTATCATACGGTCTAACAGCGTCTGATACCCCTCTTTTCGATGGTGGAAAGTGGGTCTCTGACAATCTGACAACAATGCCCACTTTAGGCCGCATTCAGAGAACCAACAGCAAGGAAGGCCACTCTGTTGAGGCAGTGGGGAGCCAACACAGAGGGCTCTTTCAGAAAAATAAAGGGTCCTCTGACAAAATCTGCAATGCAATATCCTCCGGAAAGGCTTTACACTGGCCAGTCAAATACGAGCAAGTGCCGTGACAAAAAATAAAATGGTCGCTGCTGTGTTAACTTTCCACAGCTGTGAAATTGTTCCTTGTAATATTATAAGCATATAATATTTGGCATCTAATAAGCCTTCAAACCCATGGATTTATAACTCAAACTGAACTTCCTGTATTGTAACCAACGCCCACTGAATGTTTTTAACACCGACCTGTTTAAAATTGAAAAGCCCACGGCAGTATTTGAACTCCTCTCTCAAACTCTCTTTGTTTCTCTTCATTTTTTTCAGAACTACTTCTTAAACGTTTTGTTTGTAATACCACGCAAATGCCATCAACGAGAGACGGTCTGGACGTGTGTGCCCCTTTTTGATCGATTGATCGCGTTGAGACTACAAAGACAAGAGACCTAGAGTTTGCAGTGGGATGCAGCCAGGATACCCCCCGATTCGCCACCCCGATTCAAGTGTGGAGGTTTTCTGATGTGACATCGCTATGGTTAAGGTTTGGTTTGGTTTAGGCACAAAAAGTTAGGGAGCAGTCATGGTTTAAAGAAACAACCTTATTTGTTGGTAGGAAAGGCAGCAGTCACACATGTCAAAGTCCAATCTGTTGCTGACCCATCCCACCACCCTGACCTGACCTTCTTTACTCCCGACACACTCGTGCTCCAAGTCCCCCAGCCACTAGGCGTCGTATGTTGGCAATTACTGAAATGACTGATAAAGTTTAAATTGGAGGACAGTCTCGGTCAGACAGCACCGTTATGCACCATTATACAGTATCAAGTTTATTTGGAGCATACTGAGGCCTTAACTTGTACAATATTTTAAGGAGGTTCTGTATTCCCATGACATTGTTCTCACCTGGCCAAATGACTCAAACTAACGCTCCAGATCTCTAAACTAAGCTGCTTGTATTTGGGAGCCACTTGCATGTGGGGTGAAGAACAGGACATTCGCTACCTAACACTTTTACAATCATATTAAAGTCCAACATCTTTAGTTTTGGGGAAAGAAGAAAAATCTGTGGCTGATTTGTTTACATCAGTAAATATTAGAGTCAAGCAGACTGAATGTGGGTGGTTTACTTGAGGTGATGAGAACCATTCCACTAAACATTTCTGCGTAACTCCAAAAGTATGAACTTTTGCTACATCCTTTGTTAGATTCAACACTCTTTAACGACCAAGCTGACTGTATGAAGGCTTTGTTTGTGCTGTTTCAGGGACGGGTGAATCACCGGTAAATGATTTCACTGCTGTAAAAGGTCTCATCAAATAGAACGCATTTGCTCCTTTTCCTTTCACTGATCTTACAAGAAATCAGAATCATGAAGTTTAAAATTCAACACTACAATCCCCGTGGTTCATTTTGTTGATTGACGTTCTCTTAAAAGAAAAATAAATGAGCAGCCTCAACCCCTGTTGTGCGAGTGAAAGTGTTGCTGAACGCAAACGTAAGCTTTCGGGTATTCTTAAATGAGCCCTGTTGAGAGGAAATGTATTCCCATAGAGGTGTCACAGGTCGCTGTGGCCAACATGAGGAAAGTCCAGAGAAGAGCTGGGAGGAGGTGTTAGGAAAATGAAGGTAGGAGTCCTATCTGGTGCAACCAGGGAGGGGGACGGGGGGGGGGCAACTGGTTGGAGGTCAGGATATGGGTCTTCAGTCATTTAATGAACCGGGTAGTTCATTGGTCAGTGTGTGCCAGCGCTCTATTTTCTTGTCCTTGTTTTTAAGGCAGTCAAACCAGTGTTTGAGCCTCTCTCCGTTTGCATTGATACCCAGAGATACGCCACCTGAAAGAAGGTACAAGGACAGCATGAGTCATATGCTGAGCACTTAGCGAAACATGTAGGAGATCTACAAAGTGTCACATTATAAAAGAGCGAAAGGACAACAGCAGATCATTATAGTGTCTTAGCAACAGCACAAACAGCAGAAAACAGGTATGGCATTAAAGATGTTGTGATGGGTAGCACTTTCTAGTATGACACCTTCATAAAGATGTAACTAACTGTTTATTAATGATTAATAAATCATTTACTAATACTCCCCTAAAGGTCAGTTTAGAAGCTAAAATAGTCAACAGCTACTAGATGGCCCTTGTTCAGTAACTAAGTACATTTATTCAAGTACTGTGTGTATGTTACGATTTTAAATACCAACGAGCGTATATAATGTTACGCAGTATATGAAACCACCCTGTAGAATATGAAGTAACTAGAATCAGCTCCACTTCGATCTACTACAACATTAAAATGCAATGCAGTCATTATTATCCAGTGATATAATGTATAACTCTGACAGAACCATTGTGCCTGATTATCAAATGCAGCTTCCGTGATCAGGAATGACAACACTGACAAATGCTTCATACGTCATAATTTAGATAGAACAGATGTCACTTGCTACTGATTGGTTAGGGAAAAACACAACAAAATAACCCCTCCAAACACAAATCGCCGAACATGAACACAATGTCAAGCTGAAAGTCAAACAAAGTGGCAATTCAGCTTGATTTTCGGGGCTAGGTCACTGTCATGGCCCGTACTACTACACTGCTATTCAATTTCTGAAGCTTGTTGCAAAACAGTCTTAACTCAGGTTCTTACTTACTAGCTTTTCCTGGAATTTCCTCCTTCATCCAACGGTCAAATTATGTTTGCTCAGACATCCTGGAGTTTCCACGATTCCAAGAGGACCATGCGTTATTATTTTTGCCAAACTGCAATTTCAAAAGTTCAAGGAGGAACGTTCACGCTCAAATCGCTGAGACGCTGTTTTTTGATTAATGTTTTAGTTTCCCCAAAAAGTGGAATAAAGGTTTTGGAAGGGAGTGCTATGAAACCGGTTTGGACATCAGTGCAACATGCTTATGTTGACATGAGTCAGTGATGGCAGGCCAGCCAGTTCCCAGCACGCCTGAGAGCTTGTTTGTTCCCCAGCCTCCAGCCTGAGAAAGGGCCCGGCAGATGGTAGCCTCAGCTGGACAGAAGGCCAGTGGTGCTGCTGCTGAATATCAGTCCAGCTATTTAAGCTATTTTAAGATGAAAGCGGAAATGGCTTGGCACGGTTCACCTGTGCTTACCTATGAAATCGTTGGACTTTCCGATGTCGTAGTCCCACACGGTCACCTCCAAGGTCTTTTTGGTGAGGTCTGCATATTTTATGTCGTAACAGAACTCCTACAGGAAATAGAACGGCAGAAAATAAGAGCCCCGGTAGTTCCTTCCTCCGATTACAATTATCACATCTTTTCAGATCATCACAAAGAATGCAGCCTACAATGTGGGTTTCAAGGTGCTGAACATGCTGAATAAGAGTCCATTCTGCTTCACCACCTTCATAACAAAACACCCTTTTGCATAATTATCATTACAAACCTGAGAGACATTTGTTTCATTTTCTGGTGAAATTGATTCACACACTTCTGGGCGCCTCATTGAGTTTGAATTTTGATTTTGTTAGTGCCTAAAATAATAACCAGGTTAATGTCGTTTTTCTCACTCTCACAGCCAGTCCTATTAGTTCAGGACACTTACACAGAACCCTGTTCACTGTCAGAGGAATCTTGAATGGAGCGCAGAGGAATCAAATGTAAAATGCAGAGGGCACTTTAACAGAATGACAGTGTAATCAATAAAGTACACTGTCCAGTAAATGAAACAAGCATTTTTTCTGATATCAATTTGCACCGCGTGAAGCAAAAGCATTTTGTCTGCATTTCAATCTGTAGTTCAATCAGGGTTGCTGCTCCACCTTAATGAAATCGATGCCTTGATACGGAGGAAGACTCTCATTGCTCCTCTCCGGCAGAAAAGGCCAAGAGGTGATGGGAGAAAATGGGCGCAAAAAATGTCAGAGGAAATGTCAAGCCGCTGGCCTGTGTGCGTGTTTGGCCAGGGCCATCTGCTCGCACGCGGACAGGTACGTCCGAGCCAAGCCACCCTGTGCCACGTCGCAATGAGCGGCCTGTTCAGCCTTGAAACATGTTTGGCATCTTTCTGCAAAACATGGCTGGGTCCGCAGGGTCTTTAGCAATGCATTTGTGATTTCAGCAGCATTTATAATCAGGTGTTCATCTGTGAGACTGAGCTGCTCTGGCTCATTTCAGAAGAAAATAAGGGCTGATTGCTAGTCTTGTTTCCTTTTACACTGAATTTATCAAAGCAATGTTACAGCACACAGTCAAAATAGGTTACGGCCCCTATTTTAAGCCTGCAATATTTGATTTTTTTTGACAACTTGGGGGGCTGCTGAACAAGCTGTAGACACAAAACTGACATATTATCACCATATAATGTCAATTTGGTGTTGGTAAACAGTTGCCTATTTACAGAGCAACGTTAGCATCTATTTGAAGTCGGATTTCAGGCCACCTTTCAAATTTAAGTCTGCTGTTTGGTGCTGAGCAGGTGGTGTACAGTGGTTTTATCAGAGCATGTTTTTTTCTCTCTCTCTCTCTCCTGAAAACAGCTGCCTGCCGCTACTGGAAACGGGGCTGATGAGAGCAGTGAGCACGAACCAAAACAATGAGCTGAAAGACGTTAAAACGCTCCGTAGAGCTGAAGGGAACTGCACATTTCTCTATGGGTTTGTCACATTTACAGTACATGCAGTAACTTTTACCATTATTAATATAAAGCTCATTTGCTCTATAAGAGTAACTATGTATGACTAAAAAAGGAACAGTCAAAGTAAAAGTTTTGAAAAACAACATCTTTAGGTGTTTTTCAGTAAGAGTAAAAACCCCACAACTATCATCACATTTTGATTCAAATGTTGGTGAAGGATGATTGGTGCACAGAAGTACGTGCCATCACATTTTCCTAAATAAGCCCCTCCCACTTCCAACCAGCGAAACTGTTATAAATTTGGCAGGAGATTATGTGTTCATGTTGGATGCCACTGTTTACAGTGAGAAACTGATTAAGAAAATATATTTTCAGGGCCTTTAATGATTGGTGGAGATAACAGCGGTGGATGGCTAGAAGACATGTCGTCGTCTCACAATCCCAATCTTTGGTGGGATAACTCAAACAGAGATTCTCAGGTGATATCTTCTCAGAAGATATGAGGTTAGGTAAAGTCTCCGTGCTGCCAAAAGACGATGCCTTTGGGGACATTTATTACCTACATCCACCGACAGCTTCAGTTCTGCTGTTCCCTCAAAAAGTCATATTTAATGGCTTTTGTAGGACCCGGGGGGGCATTGAGGCTGCTCAGCGCACAAAAGCACCAGATAAGCACTGAACTCTAGTACAAGAGGAAAAAAAACAACAAAAAGAGATTGGCGCTGCAAGGTTTTAGCGCCATAGCGGTGGTTTATACCTCGTTGAACTCTGGATTGAGCGTTTTCTTTTTCACAGCAGTCTTGTGCTTTGACTTTTTGTTCTCATCTGGCTTCAGGTACCTGAGGAAGAGGAGGAGGAGTTAATACAGGACTTAACAGTGCTGACAAGGAACAGCACGGAAAAATAAATACCACAAATCCTTGTAGATTCAGGATGATGCATTATTTGAAACCCCCATCACTTACGTACGTATATCCTCATATACACCGATCAGCCATAACGTTATGACCACTGGCAGGTGAAGTGAAGAACACTGATTATCTCATTCCAATGGCACCTGTCAGCAAGGGGGGTATATTAGGCAGTTGAGAAATGGGCAAGCGTAAGGATGTGAGCGACTTTGACAAGGGCCAAACTGTGCTGGCTAGACGACTGGGTCAGAGCATCTCCAGCACCGCAGCTCTTGTGGGGGTGTTCCCGGGCTGCAGTGGAAGGAAAACCGCTGAACCGGCGACAGGGTCATGGGCGGCGAAGGCTCATTGATGCACGTGGGGGGTGAAGGCTGTGGTCCGATCCAACAGAAGAGCTACTGTAGCTCAAACTGCTGAAAACGTGAATGCTGGTTCTGATAGAACGCTGTCAGAACACAGATCATCGCAGTTTGTTGCATATGGGGACAAAGTGTGCATGCTGTCATCATGTTATGGCTGATCGGTGTATATATAGATATATACTCATACACAATATAAAAGCATACTTCTGTGCATTTGTCCTCCAGAGGGTGCTGTGGTACTGCCCTAGATTCATCCACACAGCTGCATTACACAGCACACACTACACTACATTACTACATTATGTGAATTTATAGACTCCACCTGTGCTTTTATTAAAGACATTTTTTCCCAGTTGGTAATACATAGATGCTGTTGTTTCACCACCTCTCAAAGCCAAGATTAATGTTCAACACATGGTTATTTTAACAACAAAATTTCATTTTAGTGTCTTGGATGAGATTAAAGGTAAAGACACATCACCTCATAACAATAAGATGAAGTCAGTCAATCACAACATTACAACAGTGCAGATCTCCAGTATGTAGTTTCTTTAATCCATAACTCGATACAAGGTGTTAGGAGTTTGTTCTGATAGAATTTTTGTAATCTTTACAGTTTCCAAATGATATTTTGCCAGTTCTTGTGTTCCTTTACAATGGACATAACTTGACTGTTGAAGCATTTTGACTGCAGTACTTTTAGCTAGGTGTACCTAGTAAGCTGGCAACTGAGTGTATGTTGTGAGATATGCAACACAAATAAAAGTTGACTTGGTTATGATTTGCTGAGATGTTGCTGGCGTTCCCAAAACATGTAACATTGCAGTACTTTATCAGTTTGCATTCACTGCAGTCCATGAGTCAGTGGTAAAAAACAGATCGTTAGCGCTACTGTTGCTCTGGGTGCAGGAATGGGTGTTTATGAATGTATAGCCTGTGTGTGTGTGTGTGCAAAGGTTGGACCTTTTGCTTCTGTTCTGCCCTCATAAATGTTGCAAAAGGCAGGATGAACTTATGTCAAACTCTGCGTAGTGTAGTGAATGTTGTGTTCTACCACCGTCCATTCGGCAACGAGCAGTTTTTGGCAATAATGCTCATTCTGATGTGGCGTATTTCAATCCAGTAAGCAATTATAGTAACTCGTCACATCCCTCTTACCTTTTACGTGCTCACTGGACCCACACACACACACTTCAATTTGCCAAGGTAACACAGAGACTTAAAGGGAGGGTAAGTGGGTTATTGCTCACAAACTTACCCCTGGGGGAGTGGGAGCTGAAATTGTTGTTGATGAGGATATTGCAGCGAACCTAATTGTTGCCATGTAATGGGGCTACAGACCCCCAGGCAAAACACGCTAAGAATGAAAGTTAGGATGCAAACAATGCCATTGTGCAATACAATGGTTTTAAATCTTAACAAGCACTGCCATTATTGTGCTTTTGTTCAGCAGCTGTGCGATGAAACCAAATATTCACGCTATAGACAGTATATTTTATCTCCATGCTTGATAAAATGCACTTGTAATTGACTGAAGAGCCATTAAGGAGGGCATTTACGCCGTCATTTCTCATGACGCACTCCACTACCTTGTTCGACTAATGTGTGTGTCTGCATCCTACATTCATAGGGCACATGCATTTTAAGAATATGCCGAGTTTATCTACACAATAGAGCAAACCATTTACAATACAGTTGACAGCTGTGGCTTGGTGCATCAGATAGGCTCTTGCTCAACATGAGATGGTGAAAGAGGTGATAAACCATGCAGCCCTGTCTATCTGTCAGACTATACATTTCCTTTATTACCTCCAACATTAGCTTGTCAGTAAATCTATTGTCTGCCTGAGTGTCCTTCAAGCTTCAGGGAGATTTTGCCAACCTCAAAATGTTGGAAAATTGTTGCCAGCCCCTCTCTTCCGAAATGAGTCGCGCTTTTGTTTTCGCAGTGTGCACAGCGGAGTCGGAAATTAATTGCACTTTCATTGCTCAGCCAGATGAAAGACTTGGGAAATGTTCAGGTGTGATAAATAGGACTCTCCTTCAAATTGCAGCCCTGTGGATGGCCTCTTGTGCTGTGTGTCTTTCATGCCGCTGATAATCACAGGTAGTCTGCTTCTTTTCTGCGAAAACATCAGCGCTGCCAGCTAATCCATTTCAGCACTTCGACAGTGTATTGTACATCCACTAAAAATAGCATTATTATGACTAGCATCTGTGTTTTGCGGAGAAATGTATGTCGAGAGGAGAAGTAATCAATTGACAGGTTACAGGATTTATTCTGTAAATTCACAAGTACTTGCTTAAATTTACAAATCTTTATTTCATAGTATATAAATTTGATATAAAAATCAGATCTTTGGAAGGCTCATGGATGATGATGACAGACTATCTGACACTTTGCTCCACAGCAAGATATCTTGACAACTGAAAGCCAATTTTCCATCAAATTTGGGATCAATATTCATGAAGGCTGGAGGCCGATTCTTGATGGCGTTGGTGACCCCTTGACCTTTTCCTCTAGTGCAAACATACGCCAGACTTTGTCCTTGACCGACATTGCTGTTAATGACAATGAACTCATGAAATTGACTGACAAACTGATTTAAATTTTTATACATTAAAGCATCAGAAAATCTGTCGCATTGACTGCAATGATATATTGGCTCCCACAGTCTTGAGCAAAACACAAATGAGAGGACTATTGAAACTGTGATTTCTCTGCCTTTTTCACTTTAGCTACACAGATTATACATCTACATGTTCAGCAATGCCTTCTGATGCTGACAGTGAGGCCATTTCACCGATACAACCTACAGTTTCTGAATGACAGTGTCTTTTCTGACTGAATCTTTTACAGGTTTCTCTGTCTCTGTGACTGAGCACTGTCAGGCACCAGATAGTTACACACACACGCACACAGCTGATGATGATTAGCTGATTAAATCAGTTTGTTCCTCTGTTTTGATTGGTGTATTGATGCTGAACTATTTTTAGCAGTTGTGAACTCTGTTCTTAACTGTTCAGACATAAATTCAAACCTACTTCTGTCTCTCACTCACTCACACAGTAACACACTAAGGCCTTATTCAGAATCAAACACTGCGGCGAAAACAACGGTATTCCCATTCATTTAAACGGAGGTACTGCATTCAGGCTGTGGCTCATGACATAAAATTTAGCTGCTAGGTTATTTTTATTTAATTCTAGCCATTTTTATTTCAAAATGCCACACACCATTTTCCCCAATTATTTCATAATAATGACATAACTGGTTCTTCCCTGTTGAGATTTTGTCATGAAAGTAACATTTGAAATAAAACAATTGCATGGAAAACCAATATTTTGAAAACAAAAACTGGACTGACATAAAAATGTCTTGCAATAAACTCTGTTATTGTGAAAAGAATCATGATTAAATAATATTTCATAATAGAAAAGCTGAAACAATCAGTCCATAATATCTAATATCTTTGTTGTAAAGTACTTTGAACTGCATTTCCTGTATGACAGGTGCTATATAAATAAAGTTTATTATTATTTTTAAAGTTGAACCAAGTTGGATTGTAAATGGTGATGGACTTTTAACAGTTCGCCTTGATCCTCTCTTCCAAATACTGTAAGTCTATTTACAACCTGTCTGATTGTCTGACTGCTCGTCTTTCTTTCCCCCGTAAGACTTGTGGGGAAATGTTCACCGTGTTCACAGATCTCAGTGATGAACTTACTACTTCAGTCTTATTATTAAGATTAGAAATGATGGCCGAAACTGTGAAAATAAGATCTATGTTGTAATTAACCGGAATTCTCCTTTAAGTGGTGTAATGGTGTAAAAATATACTTAATTCAAATGTGGTGCACAGTGTATGGTCTTTAGGTTATGACGTAACAGCTCCGTTATCTGATTGGGTGGGTTTGCATACTGACGTTTTGACGTAGGGGTCCGAGAAGCCGTTGGCGTCCATGGCGGCAAGGTGAGCACAGCGAATGATGCCCACTACCAGGCAAGACTTCTGGGTGTTGTACTTAAGAGAAATCATGATGCGTCCTCGCTCCTCCAGGGACTTGTCTTCTGTCTTGTTGACCTGCAATGGTAAAAATGACAGGATTTATAAACAATAACCAGATTTTCTTACAAAGTCTACCACACGGAGGCATTCATGGTAGCAAGTTGCCGTCAGCCAGTGTTTCTCAATTCTGGCATCATCGCCATTTGGGAGAAAACCAAAGCGTTAATTACCAAAATACTATTAACCCATGTAGACAACAAAATAATTACCTGGAAATGTTGTCCCTCTGCCAACTATGGATTTAATTCATTTTTTAAATCTCAGGCATTGTTTTTGTCCTGTTAAGCATTTTGTGAACGTAAGTCAATATCATAAAAAGTCAACAGCAGCTACAGACTTCTTCAAGCCTCCGTGACAGTCGTGTGGCCTGAAAATCAGCCTAACACTGATTGGCTGATTGGTGTCATCTCCGTTGTAGATGGCGAGTTAATAGCCTCATCAGAATTAATTTGCCATGTTCTTCAGGGACAAGATAAACATCTGAACTGACACATGGCCTGTGTGCCTGTTTTCTTTCCAAACACCACACCAGGCCTTCCCACTGATGAGCACACATTCAACAAGAGAACCAAACCGTCACATCCTGCCAAATGAATTCAAACATTTTTGCCTTGTTTGGATGATTTGATATTAAACGTGATATGACCAAGGCTCGAGTTACAGCATGGCTGAACACCTGAACACATCGGTTGAATTAGAACATAGAGGAAGTTATTTATAAATTGTGTACAATAAGTAATAATAAAACAGGCTGTCAATAATCCTCCCCCTTTATTTACACTGTCCCCTTTAATGCCTTTTAATTTTTTATGCACTTTATCGTTCATCGCTATAGTCAATTGCATGAAACTGCATGTTAGTTTAAAAATGTAGCCTACCGTATGACTGATTAAGTGATTGGTTGGTTGAACGATTGAATGGCTGCTCATTCAGAGATATTTTGAGTATCTTAAAGCTTGCAGTTCTACCTCCAGCCTTGAAACCCAAGCCCATTATCCCAGCCGGAATGGAAACAAACCATGAATGAATGGAGTCGGTTCTTGCTTATTGGTTAGTGGTGAGTTAGCAAGTTACCAGACATTCTTCCCACTCTTATCATATCAGTGTGATTGTCTTTTTTCACATTTTTTCAGTGCTCCACAAAGCACTTGAGGCACTCCAGAGAGAATAATACATACTTACCATAGTTTGACTTTTTACAGAAATGCAGCCCAGGTCCCTAAAGAGCTATCTGGGCTTTGTTTTTTTCCCACTGCTATGCCCAATGACTTAGAAATGCAATTTAACAGCAACACTCCCTCAGCTGCTGATTGCGTGAATATGCACTGGGCTTTCTTGTACATCAGCATTTATTTTTAACCACATATACAGTATAAGACCATTCATATCAGCAGAGCAAATACAGAGGCTTAACAACTTCAAGCTTATCAAGAGCTACTTAAAAGTACAAGGACCAGTCGAAATGAAGGCATTGGGACTGTAGGTTCTTTGAATTCATTAGTTTTTCGGTTTCATTCTGCCTCTCTGTCTCCTTTATGACAAACTGAAAAAGTAGTTAAAGTTACTTTGTTTATTTGATAAAATGTAGCTTGACTTCAAAGGTACCGTTGATGAATCCTTCAGTGGTAACGTCCTGTCATGCTGCATTTTAAAGCCCACAAGTTTGGATTTCAAAATGACTGACTTTGGGGCCCCCCAACTGTAGCATCACAGACACTGTGGCAGAAACCAATCATGCAATCAACCCCCCCACCGCCGAAACCCCAAACAGATCTGACTCTGCTAGACTTGGCGGACTTTGTCAGGACACGTCACACAGTTTTGTTGCATATGCAGTATAGTTTAAGTCTCTGGTCGTATTCAGGTTTGTTTTTTTTTCTAGATGAATTTTTTAAGAAACTCCCGATTGTGAGTGTCATGTGTTGCAAGTAGACACACTGGGCGAAAAGGGAAGGAGTTAACCAATGTGTTTCATTCATTGCATTGTATGTATTATAAGAACTGGATACCGGATCCCAAGATGGTGCCCATTCTTGTGAATGAAAATCGCTCGCTTCCTGGGTTGCTTCAGTATCGCACATGCACGTAAGAGTTTCTCCCACTGGCCACGCCTGCTTGGTCTCGCTTGGCCCCCGAGACTTAACACTGGGGTGACAACATGCACATACAAATAGCTTTTTAAGTCTTTGTGAAAGTTTTGCAAAAATTAAACATTCATGGTTTAAAAGAAATCATAGAAAGGCTAATAGTTTACCTTGATTGCAGTTTGAGGTGTCCTGTCAACAGTTTAATGGGTAAATAATGAATGTGACTGGGACCTTCTCATTTGCTACCAAAAACATTCCATTGAATGATCCTATAGTAACATAAAGAAATATACACATAGGAGCTTTAAAGTGGCTATAATTGATATTTTATTAACAGCAATGTGTTGACTTGACTTGACAAAACAACAAATTTACAAGCCACTGAGGGGCTGCTATGGAAGTCTGCCAGTAAACCGCCTCAGTTTACTGTCAAATCCATTTAGTCCTGCCTCTTCGTCTACTGTTTATTCATGTTTAGGACATCCCAGCTTTGTCTCTGCCTCTCTGACTCCTGTTACAAGATGCTCTTTGGGAAGTCTGTGACAAACCAAGAGGCTGACAGGAATACAAGTGTATCAAGACAGAAAGCGAGGGGGGGAGTGCAAACCTCAGTCTGCCTGGATGGTATCAAGGGCGGTATACCTGACAAGTGCAGACATCTTTACAGCACTCAGTGTCGTCCTTTCAGTTTCACACACACAGACCATCCATTTCGCCTGGCTAGCGTTACGTCTCTTACAAGCTGCCATATAAAAGGACACATGCCAACAAAGAGACTTACATTTAAAACTAACAAACTCAATTGATTACCATGTAACATCATCAATCACAAATAACACACAAATCGTCTGCAACTACATGGCTTCTGCTCTTCATAGAATACCTGCTCTCTTTCCCTGCTTCTATGAGCCTCCGTTTCCTCTTTCCATCAATCTGCTCAAACATAAAATCAACTTACATAAACAAACACACTGCTGTGCAGTAATGTTTGCTTATCATTTTCCAGCTAATTGTACCATTGCCTTGGGCAAAACTCAATTAAGATTGGCTAGAGGATGTCCATTAATTGAATTTAACGCACACCTCCGACATGACTGTCTGAACATTGTTGTAAATGAATCGAGTGAGATATACATTGCTCGCAATCTGCCTGCTTCATTGTTTTCTGGACTCCACATACTGGCAGCAAAGCAGCACATAGATTGCAACCCAACACAATAATATTACAAGTGCATTGACTGGGTTCCAGATAGTACTCGGGGTTACCAGGGAAACAGTGATATTACCAGGAAAAAGGTCAGGTGACATCCCAGGATAAAAGGGAGTTTTCTTTTGACTGGTCCAGATTGCTAAGCCAGTAATCAATTCCAATTTCTCAACTTACAGTTTGAAGTGGCAAACTGTAATTACCTGCCACGAGTGTTTCCCTCTTTGCCTATCTTCTTATTAAAGCCTAACAATACAATGAAAAATCCTGACATGCTTAGAGGAGCACAGGTCTTTTTCTCTGCCACATGCCATTAGCAAAGCTCCTTGTAACAATGCGTGGGGTAGTTCAGGATATGAGGCTGTAAATGTGTGTAACAGGAAGCTGAGCTAAAATGCATCTCCTGCCAATGTCCTGGTAGGATCCCTAAGATCAACACCTCTCAGAGAGCAGTGGGGTGCTGAATATTGTGCTGATGCAAGAGAAGAGAGCTGGGCTTACAGCACAGGGCACTGGCATTCAATCTGCACACTCATAAACATATTCCTGAAAGCTTGGTATCAAATCTGAAGGTTTATTTCCTCTGGAACTTTAAATATTATTATTATAGTATAATATAAGCTAGAAATTGGGGGGCAACATTCATATTATTATCTATTAAGAGTTTAACAGTCACAAACTCAGCTATCTGCTTCATCGGGACCGTGTGGGTGTGGTTTGTTCAGACTTGATTGACAGTGCTGACAACATAAGCAAACTGTGGTTCATGAATATGCACATAAAAATGTCATGTTCCTTCTCTCTTAAACACGCCGGTCACGTCTTTTCACGTAGCAGTGAGGAGCATCTTCAGGAGCACTTAAAGCAGCCATAATCAATATTTTCATGTTAATGGCAATATATATTATATTAAAATATATTAAAAATACACAAGTTGAACACATATAATCTTGAGCAGCACAATACATTTCCAGTTCACAGTATTTTGGTTGGTCCATTCCACAGGTTTGCTGCCTTTGAACTGGACAAGCTAGTCAATATGCTCCACTGTCAGGCCAAAACCCTCATTAAGACAAGCACTTCTAACTGCTGGATGAGCTGATTAAATGGTCGCTGCTCTATTCTCCTCAGCGCAGCAGACAACATCCTGTGAACTCCTTATCCGCTACTTCAAGAGCGAGCAGAGCAGAAAGCTTTCTGCCTGGAGCTCTTTCTCTCTGTAACCAGCGACGGTCATGGCGTCACTTTGCCTTGAAGCATCTCTATGTGAAAATGGCCAAATTGTGCTTTATGCTCTCTGTAGAGACATATGACAGGGTGGCGCAAAATAGCAAGGCAACCTAACTGCGACAGAACAGACAACCCCTAAAAAATAAAAAGAGTCATGGAGTTTGACACAAACATCTGCTCTGCAGTTACTCTAATGATGGTTTAAGCTACTAGATCTATTAAAACCTCCTCCGGTCTTACTAAAAGGAACATTTTGCTGTAGATAGCTGTTGAAAAGCTGCAGGCAGCGGCTTCAATCAGGTCTACCTCCAATTTTCTAAATCATTTTCACATTTTCTGCCGGTGAATGTATGGCTTCAGCCAGAAGCATCATTTAATCCACTGTCAGGATGTGCTTTTTTGTGGTGGAGGCTATGAAAATACCTGTGTGTGAGATATCAGCTCTGACATATTAACAATATTAACAATTAACAATATTATCTGTTGTTAATATTCAAACTGATCACACCGTCTTGCAGTCTTTTTCTCCTGGGATTTTCTCCTGGGAGGAACTTGATCTACTTTCGCGGTACATGTAGGAGGCAAAATGTCAAAAAAAGATCAAGAATCAAGAACAACTTTATTGTCAGACCAATGCGTTCCGGCTTGTGGCCTTCATCGGGGTCATCAGCTATGCAGATATTCAGATATTTTGATTTATACCACAAAGGCAACAAGAGGTTGGAAACTGCACAGCTTTACCCACCAGTCATGATTTCATGCACAAAAGAAAGCAAAGATTTTTAACACCAACACTGTGTGTGTGTGTGTGTGTGTGTGTGTGTGTGTGTGTGTGTGAATTCTGCTGGCACTATCACCCTGTAATCATTGTATGACAAATGATAACCACCATACACATCTAAATATGGTCATTTTGGAAGTGCAGCATGTACTTACATTAAATAAACCTTGACCAAATCAGGGCCTAGAATGGTGAAAGCACCGTGGCTATTTGATACCAGTTTTACATGAGCATATTTTGTATATTTGGATGATATTTCACACTCCCACATAGACAACAAAGCATATGAGAGGAGCAACAGGAATGTGTCCTCTCCAAACACAAGGCAGTGCTCGACAAACCAAATATGTACGATCCAGAATTACACTGCGTTCATTTTTAAAAAACAAAACCATACACTTTATGATGGCAATTTAAAAGGAATTTTCAATCACAGTTCAACTGCAATGATACACACATAATCCACTCCTGTACTCCACTCGTGCTCAAAACCCACTGCTCGAATCTAAATCTTTATGGATACTGTTGTTTGTACTTGTAATGAAATAAAATTTTATTAGTCATATTAATTTGAAATACTAATAAATGTTTTTAACCTAGTAGTAAAGTAAAGTATAGTATAGTATAGTTTAATATAGTGAAGTACAATATGGTATATTGTAGTACAATATACTGTATGCTACATTATAGTCTACTATTGTACAGTATGTACTGGAGTTTAACGTAATACAGCATAGTATAGTATAGTATACTGAAGTATGTACTAGAGTATAGTTTAGTATTATAGTGTAGCATAGTACAATATAGTATAGCATAGTTTAGTATAGTAAGGTATAGCATAATATATACTGGAGTATAGTATAACATAATATAGCATATTAGATTATTGTATAGTAAAAATAGGATAGTATAGCATAATAGAGTACAGTATAGTATATTCTGGAGTACAGTATAACATAGTGTAGTATTGTTTTGCAATGTAATAAATAGTAGAGAGCCTGTGTATGTATGTGTGGCACATTGGACTTACAGGTAACTGTTTCTCCAGGCAGTTGTTGAAGTTTTTGATTTGGTTGGGCTTCAGCTTCTTGAGGGGGATTCGTGTTTCCCCGATGAACTCGTTGTGGCGGAATTTGTCCTCATCACACACTGAAATCCTGAGAGCAGAAGAACAGAACAGGCAGGAGAGGGGAACGTGAATGAAGTGAGCTTCAGGTTGAGGTTTGGTTGCTGATACGAGGCCTAAAACCATAATTTTCCAGCTGGGGCCAATCATCTTCCATCACAGGGATTCAATTCTCACCAAAACTTTCACTTAACTACAGGGCTACTCCCACCGATGCTCATCGCCTCACAGCCCTGAAACAAAACCCAAGTCAAGGAGTTCATAAGATTTTTGGCAGAATCCATCAGCAAGACAGAAAATTAATGAATCAGAAGACTGACATATTCTAAAATGAGAGGGGAAACTCTTGATGAGAAGAAGTCGAGAGATATTTCAGAGATGACTGAAAAATGGCATTGTTCCTGATCATGTCAAAATAGTTTAAAACCAAATCGAGACTTTAACTTGAACACATCTTGCTGTGCTCGTCTTATTTACTCCATTAGTGCACCTTGATTTGAATTGTGTCGCGGTGCCTGTTGTACTTATTTGTGGCCCATTTTCTATCAGTTTCCACCGAACACATAAACACACCACACGGCCTCTTTTCCATTCATGACAACATCCTTTGAAAGCATTTGCGCATGTTTGCCAGTGTGTTCTTCAGTCAATATAAAAATTAATTCATTATATTACAACGTATAACAGCTTACAAATGATAACGACGGTGAACTGAAAGACAGCTCTCAGTTCAAAACCACCGAGGACAAAAGGCGCACGTGCAGCACAGCAAGCTTCAGACTGGAGATCTCTATTCCTTTCCACCATTTTCATTACATTTAGAATGGATGTCAATTATTTTGTGTGGGACAATGCTGCTCTCAGTGGATCTGTGTCTTCAAATAAATGCAGAGAGCAGTCCCTATGTAAGCACTCATGGCCCTGACATGACATGATTCACACTCATGCCTACATCAGGCTCATGTAGGGGAATACACATGGCCGCCATGTGATGGAGTGACATGAGTAATATGAATTAGCATGGCGCAATCAAAATCCAAATGAAACTCAACGGATAAAAAATGACTTATCTGCCAAATGGACAGGTGGTGCTGAATTCACATTTCAATTTACAAAAAGAAATTAACAGTGTTGTCTGGGAACGTGGCGGCCTTTCTCACAGTATTGTTCCTGGAAAACTGTTAATGAAGGTGCCATTATGTCAACAGATTTTCTTCGTGGCGTGTACAGACAAGTGTCCATCAGCTTACATCCCTGAGAAGTTGCCAATACTACTGACATTCATTGTCGTCATGGTCCTCAATGCAGTAACAACATTTTTCCTGCTCTGCAACACCAAATAACCATAATATATTTGCAGGGCGTGTCACGACCGGGGGTGGATGGAGGAGTGAAAGAACCCATGAGCAGACAGCCAGTACGTAAATCCGGTTTTAATGACGGCATCACCACAGGAGCTCGTACAAAAACAATAAGTAATCCCAAAAAAGGCACGGGAACGGCCAACACAGAAAGAACTTAGAACAGGACAGAATTAACTTGAATAA
>JAVQJF010011928.1:0-13329 GCA_036023855.1 Gadopsis marmoratus
GTCGGTGTGTGAATGGGTGAATTAGACTGCTGTTCAAACTTAGCTTACTGTTACAGCGCTTTGGGAACCGTTCCGGTTGAAAAGCGCTATATAAGAAAGAGTCCATTTACCATTTACCAAAGATCAGGTACACTAGACTGATACCGGATCAGAAAGCAAGAGCGTTGCACACAGAATCTATGTCTAATTTGCTGTTTTGATACTGTGATATTCTAATAGATGGATTTTGATACTGTGATATTCTAATAGATGGATTGAATATGGATGGGCAGATGAACATGGGATTTAAAGAGATGGAACTGGAAATGCAAAAATGCCAGAAAGACACGACACCTGTCTGCATAAGTGGTGCTGATCGGCTGAGGGTTTTTCTGCTTAAGTCTCTAACATAAATTAAACAATTTGCAAATAAACTTATGTTTCATTTCATTTCATCTTGGTTGCTGTGTTTGAGACTATTTGGGAAGTCTACAACATATCTTTTATTTCCATAGGAAAAACAAGAAAGTCCCATTTCTAGTCCTATTATTGACCCTGCTGGCAACCTTACTTTGTGAATGAATCCTGTACACAAGCTGTTGCATCACTGAGATTTGCGTTCGACCAACCAATGAAGTTCAGCACTGCGCCAGTAGTTCCATGGCAACAGGAGCAGGGTCGTTCTTGGGGCTACAAACCAAATTTAGTACCTGGTTCCTCAATTCGAGGTTCAGGTTAAGTTCCTTATGTCCTCAAAATGTCCTGCAGTTACATTTGTGCAGTTAAAAAGCGGCATTAGTCAATGATGTTTAGTCATGCAAACTCCTGACTTGACTGTTCTTACACCAAAAGAGGACAAGAAAAATACATTTGAATGCTCTTTATATTGTTGTGGTGCTCTTGTTTGTACAACAACATTTGCTACAATCTGAAAATGGTATTGTGATTTGACCTGTAGCAGTGTTTTCAAATGTCTGCGTCAGTTTTGGCACTCCCTCTGACCCCTCCCTGTAAACCCCTGACCACCCACCCCCACTCCCCTGCTGAGGCAGACACCACGCCTGTCTGAGTGATGCTCCTTCCATGTGACCGTCCATTATTGATGAGACAAGATGCATCCCAGCTCCCCTGAGAGGATGAGCTAACTGATTAGGTCACCACTCCTACCTACAGTGAGGGCTGTGCATGAAGTGCTTAGAGTTCACAACCCCACCCACCATCACCCCACCCACCTGGCTCTGCAGCTGCACCGCCTCCTCCTACATGTTTTAACAGACCAGGCCTCCGTCAAACACTGTGCAATTTTAAATAGAATGGAAAGATTAAGCTATGTCTCAATGGTCTGTGATGACAGCTGAAATATGACAGAGAAGCAGAATGAAAGTCAGGCTGTCTGTCCTTTGTTGGACCTCACCTGTTCTCCTCACCTCATCTTTTGCAATTTGCAAGAGAAATGAAAAAGAGACTCACAGAAACAGGAAAAAACCACTGGCTTATTAATTGTTATGGCTAATGTGTCAGACACATTGACAGAGCAACATTGACATCCCTGATCCCATTGATGCTGTGTTTGTGTCCACCTGATGAATCTAAATCCAATCCTCACTCTAATTTTAGCTCTGGTTTGGTCTCAGCCGGTGCTGAGCATGGAGCTAACAGTGGGCTTATGATAGCTTATTTGCGGAAAATCAGTTCCCTTTAGTTGTACGTCCTGAAATTTAAATTCTGAATTAAAATAGCAGCTGTTTAAAACATTAACTGTGATGTAATTTGTTGTTGTTTTTACTTTACAAAGCTCCTCCATCTGGTGTGGATTAATTCGTTAATGAAGCAGTCCTCTGTCATGTAACTTCTTCTATAAAGACAACATCACCACCACCGACCATAACTAAGATTAACAGGGTAGTAACACTTTGCAGCAGTGCAGGTGGAGCTCACAATCGGCCTCATCATCACTGAACCAAGAACAAACCAAATAAAATTCGGTTCCATTTTATGAAATGTTTTAATCCACACTGTCTCCGAGACACTTGTGTGATACTGCTGTCTTGCTGGAAGTGTGTTTAGCTTTCTGTATAGCTGTGCACCGTCACGCATATCCAGGGCAGAAGAGATATTGTCTGTGTCCGATGGAAAACAAAACTAATTAATCCACCCATCAACATAGAGGGAAAATGACATGAGACAGAGATGGAGGGAAAACACATTATTCAGACCAGCCAGCAGAGTCTGCTCTCTCCCTGCAAAATGATGCTATGAAAACCCCCTTAGCTGAAATGTGTCATACACTCTCTACATCCACTGAAGCCAAACAGTTAGCTTCAGTTCTGAGAGTGACGACACTCAATGACACGTGTGGTTTGTTGTTGTTGCCGCTGTCGGAACCGTTTCGAGTCAAGGAGCCATTTTGGATTCTGATCTTTGGGAGGCCCCTGCAAGGGGATGAGTCATCAATGTCCACACACACACACACCTCCAACAGCAGGTTCTCACATTCAATAAGGGCTATAATTAGCTCCCTGAATATAGGAAGACAAGAAAAAACAAAGAGAGAGCGAGATCTGGCAACCTAAAAATATTACCAGCACTCCATAATATCTGAGCGATGTCCTCATCTTTCAGGTCACCAGCTCACTAAAACAATCAAATACGAGTCAGAGGAAACAATTGCTCATCTGATCAAATAAATGACATTAAAAAAGCCCCTCAACCCACCGGTTGTCTTGGTTACAGTAGCGCAGCTCAGTGGAGGAGGAGGCGATGATGGTTTCACTGGGAACTGAGCGGGAGACATCTGACAGAATAATAAATCTACCGCTGCTTATTTTCTCCTTCTGTACCACTGCATCGCTCTCTCTTTCTCTCTCTCGTAGTAGCTCTTCATATTCGCTGCAATATTCACTCCAGTTTTCACTAATGACCCACTCATTTCGATACCAATACAAATTGAGAAAACCAGGTTGCTAGTGGGACCCATAGTGCCCAAACAGAGGACTTGAACAACCAGTAAACAGCTCAGAGTGAATTATTTTGATTACCTGGATGCAGCTGGGAAATCAAATGTAATCAGACTTAAGGTTTTTACAGACCGTCTCTGTCGCCGCCTGTCAGGCCTCTCTGCCTCTGGTCTCTTTCCTCTGCTTGCAGGAAGCTGAATGCAGCAGCTGTTAAGCCCCTTGCCAAGCTCAAACTTCGTCAGAGTCATAAATGTGTCATGAAGACAGTATTACATACATAATATTATACATTTCCTTTTCATTCACCTGGGCCAGCAGTCAGCTCAGTAGAGCCAGAGAAAGGGGCTACCAAATTTGTGATTAGGCAGATTATAAACAATGGCACTTTAGTGATGTAAACCTACACTACACCTCTGTGTATGGACACAAGAGAAGGAAACTGCAATTTAAAATGTTTAAATGAAAGGAGCAGTGTGAAGTCTATCAATAAATCTATATCTGAAGAACTGTTGGTTGAAAGAACCTTTACAGATACACACCAGACCATTAGTGACGCATGAAACGTGTTGAAGAGTGTCCATGTTAGAGTATAAAGCTTATTTCATAAAATCTGGTGAGAACTCGCTCTTTGTGGCGGCAGCTTACCTTTATGTCTGGGCCATTGCAGTTGAGGCTCATCCCGCGCTCGTCTGTGATCTCTGTAATCTCCGAAAGGTCGTCATCTTCAAACTCATCCAGACTGATGTCATGGGTCAACCTGGTTGAAGGGGACGATTAGGGTGAGAAGGGAAAATCAATGTTAATCCTTCAGGACTCTAGCAATAATTTAAAAACATGTAATGAGTATGCTGTACAATTGTAACTGTTGGCATATGTTGAACATTAAAAACCACTTAAAATGTCTTTACACCTGCTTACAACAAACTACATTAGTGTTTTAATAGCCATTTATTACATGTTTATATTTTATTACAAATAATGAATAGGGGGGTGGGGATAATAGTTAAGTGCTGCTATTGTTTTGTTAAGATTTTTGCAGTTCACTTCTGCTGTAAAGTTTACTCCTTTAACATCTGCTCTTATTCTGGAAACACAATCACCAAACCTCTGCTATTTGTTTGGCCATTTCTGTGTATATCTGCATCTGCTATGTTTGTTAAAGTAAGTTACGATTCTTCTCAAATGCAGGAGGAGGGTAACAAAAAAGCCACTGGCAGGACTTTCTCATCACAAGCAGGAGGAAGTGATATATCCTAGGTCAGTGACAGATATGTGACTGGTGGGGGGAACATGGTGGGAAGCCGACTGTTTTCTTGGCTAAACGTCAAAAGTGATAAGAGAAAACTGAATCATAGTGGATGTGGAGTGGAGGGGAAATGCATTACCACAGATGGCAGCTCAGCCTATGAGCATAATACTGCACGTAAAATCTTAACAAGCTTTTCCAGAGAGACATAGTTTAAATAATAACCCCTACCCTGTAACGCAAACAGATGAGATATAGAGTTCAATATACTCATGTGTATGTTGCTACAAATAACAGCCAAAAAAAAACAAATAACAGCAAAAAAGCCATATTAGCTAACTCAGTATAATTGGAGCTCTGCATAATGGCACCAAAAGTATTGAGTTTGGCACTAGAATTAATTGTGGCCATCCTCTGATGAGCAGGAATGTCCAGCAATCTTTATAACAGTCCACCTAGATTGTAAACAACAGTATCTTGTGGGTAAAGATTAAATTTTGTCCCAAGGGCGGCTCTAGAGCTCTGTGGAGAATAATTTTGCTTAGTAAACTTCAGGGCATGGTTTTGGTTATTTATTGTGCAAAAGTGGAAATGTTGGCATGGCAGTGGTGCTGGACAACAATATTAGCATTCATTCATCTGGGGACCAGGAGTATCTGCTGTAAGGATAATGGCAATCGGGTCCATTGTTGTTGATATATCTGAGCAACTGGCCGACCCTATTGGAACAACTTTCAAGTCAACAAAACAGGTAATCAGTAGTTAATTCTCTCATCCTCTCCATCTGCTTCAGTTTCCTACCTACGACACAGTGGGGTAGTTCCAGCTGTCAAGCGAACATAGAGGCACACATCCAAATGTCCATGGACAATAGAGACGACAGTATCACGAATGACACGTTTATAGTTTGCAGTGAAGAACATGTTCGCTCTTGCGGCAACCCTGGGCATCACTCCAGTGTCAAGCAGGGAAATGCATCATCCTGCTGTCTGTGGAAGGGTTCAATTAGCTTTCAGTAAACAATTCTTCCGTTTTCCCCATCTGTAATTAAGTCTGCCTGTGATCTCTTTAACCTGCAGCCTCCTGGGCGTAACAGCCACAGTTAAACAGCAGGAACATTTTATTAGAGTGAGGAAAGAGAAGATGACAGTGACCACAAGGTTCAAGCTGTCAGAGAGACCTGGTGAACTTGAAGAGTTACGACCCCCCGCCGGTTGCTGCATGATGCTAATGTCATTTCTGGCTACATCGACAGTGCAGCTGTCTCCTCTTGCAATAGTACACACGGCTGCGGCCGTCTTTAGCCATCACGTGTTGGAAGATGGTTATGGGAGTGAAATAGCCTGGGTTGAAGCATCTGTTTACCTCAATAATGAGGTTGTTTTGGTCCCTAAACCTAACCAAACTGTGACCACGTTAATGTGTTTATTACCATGACAACGAAGGTCCAGTATGCCTATATGTCATTTTGGGAGTCATTGGCAATCGAACTTTGACACACATTTATGTTGATTAAATAGATTACTCTACAATAGTGCCGACAACTTTGTATATAAATATAAGTTACTGAAGCATTGACAGACAGACTCATTATGGTTCTTTAACATTTTCCAATTTGTAAATTAAATTTTTTATGAATTCTACGGCACAAGCAATTCATTGTACTACTGCTAGAACCCTCTCTCCCAACAAATTTAAAAAATGCAAATAGTGGACAGTGATCTTTTATATAAGTTTTGTGACATAGACAGGTCCTCCCCCACCAGTTGACTGTCAGCATTGGCCTTGCAAGGTTCAGGGCTGATATAAAAAAAAGGGTTGAGCCATTTTCAACACATGAAAGGTTTGTTAATTTATATAAATTTGGTAAGAGATGAAATATTAACACCAGCATTGAAGTGTTTCATCACAGTACAGTCATCATTTAGTTTACAGCTCAAGTGAAAATATTAGTAAAGTGAATAGTATCCTATAATAGTGCAATATAATACAGCAGCACACAAATGCATCACATTGACCGATAGCATGGCTATCATTCAAGTAAATCAGTTCTGTCTTTTTGTCTTTACCCACTAGACAAGACCAGCACTGTGCAACAACATGAACTCTTCTTTTGTCCCAAACAAATTGCATTGACAGGCTTCTATCTGGGGACACTGCTCTGCTATTGAACAACAAAATCTCTAAGCTTATCAGTTGACTACAAATGTAATTGTCAGAACTTGGGGTGTAGGCAGTGGGGGAAGGACCCAAATAAAGACAGCGTCGTGGGAAACAGGGGTTTTATTGAAGGGCAAACTAAGAAGCACTTACAAACGGATTACGAAGAAAGGAAAGTCCAAAACACCAAAATCCAACACAGAGAGTCCATGCGGGGAAAACGCGAAAAGGTCCACAGAGAGCACACGTGGGAACACAATGACGTGAACAAGTGACACAACGATGCATTGACAATGAACCAACACGAGACAAAGGAGCTGAACCAGGCTGAGTGGACACAACAGTAACGAGGGAACAAAGGACAGGTGAACACACATACACAGATCATGACATTTTTACAGTACAGACAGATGCCTGGGAAAGGGACAAAATCAATATTCTTCTGTGTTTCCCTCTGTTATCAGCATCGCTTACAGGAAGGTGAAGGAGTGGAAAGAAAAGACTGCATGAATGCCAATCAGGGCCTATCAGGTACACGTATGTCATGTTATTTGACCCTGCATTGCAGGTTTGGACCTATAAGAGGCTTTAAGAGGAGGGGAGTCTTAACAGTGGTGAAGAAAAGGTGAGAGGAAATGATGTCGTGACTGTATGTCAAACCCAGAGGAAAGTGCAAAGAGGCAGCGGACAGTAGGAGGATGGAGAGAGTCACGGGGACAGAAATGAATGGAGGGAGGTGGGAGAAAATGAAGTGCCGGGAGATAAACCACCTGGACAGGACAGGGTGACTTTGCTGCACTGAATTCTGGGTAAGGACAGATACAGACAGCAAAGAAGACCAACAGAGTGTATCATAGAGAGCGAATTACGTTCAAGGCATCAAGGCTCAGACATTGCAGGGTAGCATGCAGGGTGTACAATGTTAACAACGCTCACATCAAACTCTCACATCACAGTGGAAAACCTCCTATCACAAATTATGGTGATCTTTTTCTTATCAGTTTAGATAAATGATCACAGGGTTCCTCTGCGGGTCTGATCGCTCAGGTCCAAAAAAGCAAAAAATCATAGAACACTAAGTAGTAATACACATACCTGTATGTGATGAAATTAAAGATGACTTTGTTAGCTAACATGCTATGCTAGCCATATCATAGAGTGCACCTGTTAATTGTCAAAAGATAGAAAAATACATCACAAACATTGTAACAGACCCCACAAAGTCACAAAAGACATGTTCATTTGTAAGAATCTGAAATATGCAAACTCACTAATCTTCTTTTTATAACTGGAGTTGACAAAATAATTGAAATACTTGTCAATGTCCACTGTTTTAATAGTAGTAAACTGACTATCTTTGGGTTTTGGACTCTTGTTCGGACAATATAAGACATTGGAACATTGGAACTTTTTTCACTGTCAAATGTTGAATTTAGGTATTTTGGAACTCCTTGTGAAATTTGGTGCAAATACACCTTTTCCTCAGTGAGTTACAGCTATTTATTGGATATCGTCCTTGGTATTTCTATCATAAACGGTTCCAAAGTTATTTAATGTTTTGTAGAACATGTCTAATGTAGCATTGATGCTATGCTCGGTTCTAAAGGGTTAATCAAGCAATTGAGAAAATAATCAGTGGACTACACCCCTATATCACATCTGGTTTGGGCTTTATAGGTAAGGAGCACCGGAGCTCGCTGGAAGAGAATCTCAGACCAACATTTGGAGGTGGCACAGAGACACTTTAATGGACAACATCTGAGTTAACAGTAGTGTCCACAACTCTGCAAAAGTTCCAAACTCTCAGGAAACACAGCCTCAGATATGGAATTGCCCATAAGTGTGAAGAGGCCCTAAATTTCTTTTGAGACTTTAAAAGTGCAATGGTGTCCTCCTAAAACTCTCATTTTTACTATTAGTTTTGGGGTGTTTATCCTTTATTGTGGTAGTATATAATAAAAAAATGTGGGAAAGGAGAGAAGGGGATGACATGTAACAAAGGTGCATTGCCGTAATATGATACACCTCACCCGCAGGCCACCGAGATGAGAATCGCTCACACTTTTGCATATACTTATGCAAACAGTATATGAATCAGCACACATCCATGCGCTATGCACACACCTAATTCTTCTAAGAAATAATTTCCTTATAATTGTCCTGAATGAACACTAATGGACCAATAAATAACCTAGAAGATCCAGAACCCTAAATATCCTTGTTAGTTTCCTCTGGGATTGCATTCCTGTACGATGCACACCACATCATCTCACTCACAACACCCTCAGCGATCAATGCAGGCTGACTCAGCAGACTGGCTGGGCTGTCCAGGTCAGAAATCCCTGCGACACATCTACTGTGTCACCATCGCTGAAAGTGAGACGCAGCAAATCAGTTGGACCGTAGTAACAACAGGCTGACACCGACATCATCGCTGTGACACTGTTACTTCACTGGGCCCTAAAGACCATCTAGACACCTCCAGGAAACTGCTACTTATCATGTCGCATCATCTGACTCAGCCTGACAAGTTGACAGCAGGTTATCAAGTGTTATTGTTATGGCTTATTGACAAGATGTCAAGAACTGTGAAATCTGTAGTTATCTATGAAAAACATGCTCCTCCTATTTGCTTTGCCAAATAGGTTCTGGAGGAAACTTAGTTGCTGTCTAAAGTATGTTCACTGGCAACTTTTCTTCCCAATTCAGGAGCTGTGAAGTTCTGATACAGCTCAAAAGTCATTAAAAGAAGCTCGTTCAAAGCTCCTGTTCTGCGTGAAACTTAAATTGTGATTTTAACCCAAACCATGATCTTTTCCTAAACATAACAAGGTTTAGTCACCAAAACTACTTTGTTATGTTTAGGAAAAGATCATGATTTGTGTGTTACCTTAACACTTGGGAAAGATGGTTTTGGTTGAATATCAAAAAACTCGACATATGTGATCATGCTTCAAATTAGCGTTGAACCATGATTGTGATCTGTGTTTTCAGTTTCCTTAGCATATGCATTAAAATGTTAATGAAGCTTCAGCTGCCACGAGTGAATAACATCCAAGAATCAGCTGGGCGCAAACCAACAACTTATGAGGACAGGACTTGAGATGCTAAATGTTGTTTTTGTTCAGCACATAGCTCCAACTTGGAAAATAACAATGCCTTGTTTTCTAGTTCTAACACATACAGTAAATAAGACAATATAAATAAGCACTGCAGCTTATAGCTTTAAAATAGTGACTTTTAATGCAGCATGCATGTGTGCCGTAGCTCTACGCTGAAGGCACTGTGGATGCGGATAGACGCTCAGTGCCAGCTCAAGGAAGTCAACTGAGAACACCCCAAGCATCCCTTAAAATAGAAATCCTTTTCCACAAGATATCAGAGTCTCATTTGTTAATTTTACTTTTAAGCCCTGAGTTCACCTCTCCAGGGGTTATTTGAATATTTAATGTGCTAATCAGTGATTCTGATCCCATTCTCACCATGTGTGATCTTTCTCCCACTACCTCAGTATTAATAACAGCAACTTTGATTTATAATTGGGCTGTGTGAGTGTCTTGAGGTGTACCACTGAGTTACACTCAGTTTCCTGTTTAAAATGAATACAATAATGGTATAATGGCTTACAGAGAGATAAGTATGAGTGTTGATTCTTTGCCTTGACCAACTCTTGGGTTTTAAAACTAAGCTGTAGCCATTGCTACTTGGTCATCTCTCAGCTACAGTCAGCTGCCCAAATTCCGTAAGAATGTCCACAGTTTATGTTGTGTAATGACACCAGAGGGCAACAACACTGCAGGACGGATGTTTCAGTTTGTTTCGCAAAGGATTTGTGATAAACTCCTGCGTTATTCTGACAGTGGGGGGTGACAGCCTACTGAGGCGTTTGTCCCTCCTTGGCCTGACTCTGCGCTTGTGTTAATGAAGGACAACATGACCTCAGGCCGTGATGGGCCAGCTCATTAGTCTTTAGTTGAATCCAGCTCTGACCCTGATATCAACTGCACTGTATTTACCTACCGCTTGCTTGGAAATGGTGACTGCAGGTTTTGCTGACAAGTATCACACAAGGTCAAATATAGATAGGATTCATAATTCCTTTGTTTTTAGCAGATTTCCACTGCAAATTGCTATGGTTTTTCTACCGGGAGTAGATCAGTTCATACTAATTTTCACCAGGATTTCTGGTCCCTACAGATCCACAAGTTGTTATACAGTATTTCCTGCTGCAAAAAAGACCCCTTTGTTGCAGTATACAGTAGATTAAGGTCATGCTGTGGTGACAGACAAAAAAAAAGTATTAGAAAGTGAAGAGAAAAATGTGGAGGAAATGCAAATGAGCTGCTACTCATGGCGCAAAATCCCCCTAGTTAAAAGGAAAAGATGCATGAAAAATAAAAGTATGAGTAACTGAATCTGATTTCCCAAATATTTATGTTATTTATTTATTGCAATATTTTCTAATGCATCAGTGGAAGCAGGATAGTCATGTTACACACACAACTATGAATATTTTACACTAGCATCCCTGTTCTCCTCTTGTGATTCGATCACTTCACAGTCCATACACATTAAGCCCAACGTCTCTCGCCAATAATTCACACGTTTATGTTCCCACTGAGAGACTACAAGGCTGCACTCTGTTGATCATCCATCAGCTTTGTCCTCTTGCAAGGACAGGACCAGTACAAGACATCAAGATCAGGACCCCCACCTCCCCCCCCCACTCCATCATCAGATGTATGAAAACAAACTCTGAAGACACAAATTCAACCACACAGTGCTCTCCCACATCGACAAAGCTGTCATAAAACACACACACCAACATAAAGTGTGATATGTGTTCTCCTGTGTGGCTTCTCAGGTCCTATTTTCGGTCAACATAAACCAGCAACCTCTGCTGCATGCTCTACTTCTCTTCTTTTAGACGCAAAAAAAATCCACATAGCCATATGCATCCTCTCTCCCTCAAGGGCATGCCTGCACTGAGCATTATGATGCAGGGAGACGACATAAATAGCAAGAGAAAGGCATGTTAGCAGTTACACACTCACAAGGTCACACACAGCCATGTTGCTGCATGCCAGTAAAAATGAAATAACAGCACACAGAGAAGGAGAGAGATGCCCTACCATTTCTCCCACTGGTCCTCCATCCAACCCTCTTCTCCTTCCCCTCCCGAGTCCATACTGTAAGTGAGGAGGGCATCCACAGTCGAGAGAAGAGGAGGAGGAGGAGGAGAAGGAGGAGGAGGAGAAGGAGCAAGAGGGCTAGAAAGTGAAGGAGGAAGGGCGGGAGAGAGGGAGGAGCGAGCAGGAAGAGAACCAGAGGAGGGGGAGGAGGGGTGCAGCTCGTCCGGGTTGATGGGAGAGGCGTCCAATTCAGAGCCCTGCTTCTGCTGCTGCCGCTCCTCCGGAAGAGATAGATAGAGGGGGGATTATTCAAAGCAGAGGAGATGAATCTGCCAGAGGAGTAGTGTTATATAATCTACTCCTCTCTCTCTCTCTCTCTCTCTCTCTCTCTCGCTGATGTTTACTCTGTCCTGTGTGCATCAGATTTACTACGCCACTGCAGGAAAGTGCTGGTGTTAGCAGAACATCCAACGCCAAAGCAAGCCCAAACAGCAGAAACATCAGCACAACAGGACACTCTCTCTCTCTCTGCAAAACACTGTTGTGCTCAATTATTCACGAGGCCCATCGATCATAAGGCTCCTAATTTTCCCTTGTCTCTCTTTCTCTCCATTCATCCTCTTAAAGGGACAATTTAGGTTCATTACAACTTGGGTCTTATTCATGTACTTTTGACCATCGTCTCCATCAGTTAAGAGAGTACTGCTCTCTCCCTTGCTGAGGTCTGGCAACACAGCGACATTGATAAAAATGTGCCTCACAGGGCATAAAACACAAGGAGTCATATGACCAGACAGCTTGTAAACAAGTAAACCGTTGTAAACAGTTAATCTGGATTATCTAGGCCACGTATTTTAACGTATTTGTATTTTAAGGCAAAAAATGGGTCAAATTTGAACCAGGAAAATAGAATACATTACATTGTTATTGCAGAAATGATGGCCAAACAACCTACAAAATCTTTTAACCTGTGCTGGTCTTTGGTAGTTTGGGATGGTGATTAAGCTCTCAAAATCAATGTATGTGTGTGTGTGTGTGTGTGTGTGTGTGTGTGTGTGTGTGTGTGTGAAACTGTGCGCACGTCCATGCGCATTGAACTGTAAGGCTCAATGACCCTGTCAACCCGGCTGACATTAAAACCTCCTGCAAGCAGCGTCTCATAGACAAACACATGCACTGTTTGTTGGCAAACACTGTACATAAGAGCATGAAGCTGATTTTTGCCACCAAAGGCTTCAACTAATATATGAAGCAAGCAGATGTATCACAGTTAGCCAATGTAGCTGAGAAAGAGAAACAGAGATTATGTTAATAACTGTTAAAGCTGCACTAATCAATATCTCTAAAGGGCCAGATATTTTCCTCAGGAGATGGAAGAAACCAAACCAGAGCTAAAGAAAGAGAGAATATATTTGTTGATTATGGCATGCTATGTATGACCTGTCTGTCAACTTGTTATGATGTTTCTCTGCCCTGATCCCTAGTGGCCAGGAGTCAATTTCCTAAACTCCAAAATGGCAGCAAAAGCATTTAATTCGGCCGTGAGTTCATATTTGCAACATGCCTTCTAAGTTATCACGTTATGCATATAGGCAAACGTAAATGTTGTGCTTTGGAAAACCAAACCCCAGGCTTCAAACATTCCTTCAGAAAGGTCAAAGACATTAAATCGTTGTTTTACTAAACTCCGAGCTACCAACGAGCAGCCATATGGTCATACAGCCCGACTTTGTCAGCTGGCTAACCAGAAGCTATGGAGCACACACACACACACACACACACACACACACCAGAAGAGCTTCACTGCACGCTTCACCCTACACATGTGACAACACAGCCTAAAAATAAAACACTT
>JAVQJF010011933.1:0-11332 GCA_036023855.1 Gadopsis marmoratus
TTTCCTTGCCACTGTCTCCTAGTGCTGCTCATAGTGGGATTGTTGGGTCTGTACATATAGAGTTGGTCTAGACTTGCTCTATATTAACAAGTGCTATGAGATAACTCTGTTATGATATAGAGCTATAGAAATAAAACTGAATTGAATTGAATTGCTTTCAAACTTTACGACTTGTGTGTAACCAGATTCAGGTTTAGGCCTGTTTGTGCCAAGACCACTGAAAGGTCTAAATTCTGCTTGGCAGGAAGTTGTGGATCAACTTAACTGGTGTTTGGAGTTTTAAAGGAATGCAGCAGTAATAAGCTGTAAGTAAGGATGGCAGCAGTGACACTTAACTAAAGATCTGAGAGCTGCTGTTATCTTTGTAACCTCCACAAGCAACCAAAAAAAAAGATAAATATCTTCTCATCGAGAACCTCTGTGATGAAAAACCACCCCTGATCATTTTGCAGTGTTCTCTTACCTGATTTCTGTGAGTTCTGCAGAGGTGTAAGCAGGTGTCACTGGGTTGTTGACGCTTTATTCGTTGATCAGTTGTCCGTCCCGTGACAGAGGTCATACTGAAATCTAACTTTGGATTGGATGTGTTGTTTATGTGGCTCGCTAGTGACGTCATCGATATCGGGGCCGCTGTGGTTACGGGCATGAACGGAGTAAGCTGTTTGCTTCATTACGTTTCCCTCAGACGACTTCTTGTGATTATCGCTGTGGTTTTGGTTATTATCGGTGTTATCCTCATCAGCTTTCTGCAGACTTTGCAATTCACTCGCCTCCTCTGAGGGAAAATTAAAAAAGACGAGCCTCTTGGCCTGTTTGAAGGCTGCGAACGAGGCCACGGCTCCACTTGCCCTTCTGCTTTACAATGTCAACCACATCTGAATACAAAGCAGCTGCTGGAGGGATTTCAGCTCCTGAAATGTTCTGCTCTACTCAGACAGGAAACAACAGAGGAGTGATTCAGTGTTACAGTACAGCCTGAGGCCACTTCACCTCTAATTCACACAAGGAAAGAAAGTACATCTGAAACTGTCTTAATTGATCCATGGAGCCCATTCAGCTCAGTGAGCGCTGTGGAACAACTTAATGAACACCAAGCTTTTTCGTTAGCGGCAGGTGGAGAATGGATTTCAACCAATATACAACATGGGTCTGACAGCAGAAGAAATCTGAAGGATGGAGGTGAATGCTTTCAGTTACACTAATGCATTGGACTGAATAAATCTAGTGCATTTTAGTTTAGATAAATTAAATGTTGTGTTTTAGATTGATCCATTATAGATGTGAAAATAATTCAGTACAAGTAGCGCTTGTGTCATAGTATTTTAGCATTTTGTTAACAGCAGTAATAACAGCAGTATTAGACGTATTAGCAGCAGTAATAACAGTATTAGCAGCAGCAATAGCAGTATTAGCAACAGCAATAGCAGCAGTAATAGTAGTATTAGCAGCAGTAATAGCAGTATTAGCAGCAGTAATAGCAGCAGTAATAGCAGTATTAGCAGCAGTAATAGCAGCAGTATTAGCAGCAGTATTTGCAGCAGTAATAACAGTATTAGCAGTAGCAATAGCAGTATTAGCAACAGCAATAGCAGCAGTAATAGCAGTGATAGCAGCAGTAATAGCAGCAGTAATAGCAGTATTAGCAGCAGTATTTGCAGCAGTAATAGCAGTATTAGCAGCAGTAATAGAAGTATTAGCAGCAGTATTAGCAGCAGTATTAGCAACAGTATTTGCAGCAGTAATAACAGTATTAGCAGTACTAGCAGCAGCAGGCAGTATTGTAATTCTAGCAGTAATGCTGCAGTGATATGCTCTTTGACACTGATATTAGTACTATTATTAGTTCTGACAGTCTAATGAAGAAGCCCAAGGAAGGTTGTAGTAGTAGCTGTTGCTGTAGTTTTTTTGGGTGTAGTGGTTGTGTCCTCCTTCATGGACCATTTGCCTCTTTGTGTCTGTGGGAGTTGTTCCAGCATGAATTTAACTCCTGCATCGTTTCCATGGAGACCTCACATCCAACTGTGTCCTATCAAAGTGGCTAATTAGTTAATGAAGCGCATGGTGACACACGAGCAGACGGAGACGAGAGGGAGGCAGTATATGGAGGAATTTGGCCCACACACACACATTTATTCAATTTGCCCCTTTCTCTTCCTCTCCCTCCTCCATCCTGCCTCTTCCCCTCTCCCTGCTCCGTCTCAGTAATCAGTTCTGCTGTAATCAATTAGCAGGATGAGGAGCAGCAGAGGGAACAGGTGCAGCTAAATGTTAATGAATTCCTCCGTGGCTGTCGTCACAGTAACACTGGCTGAATGTTTAAACTGCTCGTTGGCCCGGTGACTTACACCGCGGCTGATGGAGGGAGGCACACACCACCACTCTGACTGTGTGTGTTAAGTTGACACCGACACCAGATGTGTGAATGTGTGTGATACAGTCTGTACATGTGTAGGTGGCCGTCTGAGCGGCGCGTATTTTGGACAAGATGACATTCCACAATTCACAATTCGTTACTAACCACCACTAACATTTTACCACAACAGCAGAAACAGAACATACTGGTTTCTGATTGGCTGGCAGGTGTCTATTATCACACCTGAAGCTGAATCGGTGCTCCAGGTTATTTACCCTGACTGATAATGTAACCAGTGAGGTTGTATTTATGAACATTGTTAAATCTGGAGTTATTCTGCATGTTTCTTATTGTCAGCTAATCCCACAAAAAGACCAAAACCAACACGTTCCTACTTCGTCTCTCAGAACCTTTGGACCCTGTTCTGTGGTGCTTGACTCAGTAATTTCCTAAAACTGCTGCTCACTGTAGTTTTTCTCAAGCAACCATGAGGAAATGGGGCATTTGTTGGGGACTATTTCCAGGTGATGACTGAGGTTCAGTATCAGATACAGCACAGTACAGATGAATCCGCATAACCTGCAGGTTTGTACTGCATGTAAACATTAACTACAGTGTGCATCCTTCAGGTCTAATAAATGTGTTTTCTTAAGATTTCCATCCTCATAAAATGCTCGTGAAGCCGATTTTTGGGCACATTTGAAGCCTATGTGAAACAGCAGGCGTCTTCTCGTCTGGAAGGTGCATCAGGGCACCTGTGTGCACGCTCGGGTGTCTCAGTTGGTTTGGGCCGACACAGACTGAGCAGGAATCCCTCTCTGGCTGCCCACACGTGAATGAAACTGATTTCAGGGTGTTTGCTATTCTTACAAAATTAATTCATTGTTGTGGTAACAGAGACATCCCCTCACAGTGCAGTGCATTGTGTTTCCGGCTTGGTTATTAAAATATATTTACTGTGTAGTCATAACTTAAATATGACTCTGAACTTTATGTGTGTGCATTGCAGATTTTAAGACTGTTTTATCAATTTCAGCATCACCCACATTATCCTACGATCTTGATGTTGATGATTAAGTTTCAGTACAATAAAGTTGTAATTCTTTTCACGTCATTCTTAGTTGTAGTCCTAGTAATGGACTTATTCTAAATCTGCTCACCTAGCAGGAGAACACGGCACGATGAGAGGAAAACAGGTCGGAGGTGGACACTACAGAAAGAGAGACGGAGCTACTCTTTTTTTTACTTTTCTAATTAATTAATCTTCATTCATTAATGTTCAGCCTATTTCTCACACACACACACGGGGTCTTACTGAGTAGAATATCAATAGAACGGTTGATGGCAGCTGCCTCACAGAGCAGAGTACACTGGGGGAAGACGAAACATCTGCTGAGTGTGTGTGTGTGTGTGTGTGTCAGAGGTGGGTTGTTAACATGCAAATAAAGCAATTAAAATTCATGCAACACACAAACAAACACGCACACACAGCTATGCACTCAAACACGTACTCATAGAAATAGATGGGATGTGCACACAAACACACACAGACGTGCAGTGAAATTCAAACCACCGCAGCCTTTCAATGGAAACAGAAAAACACAGCAACACGCGCAGCGTCACACTCATCTGAGCACAAATAGAAACACAACAGGAGCCAGGACGGCCTCTGTGCTGATCGCTGGTCAGATTTACAGTCGTCTTCACACCTCGCTGCGATCAAAACACACTCGAACACAGTGCTGCATTCACGGTGTATCTTATGCGTCATGATACACCGTGAGAAGGTGGTTTAAGGTTTCCGCTTAGGGATCACTGATTAACAACATCTTTTTCATTTATTTAGTCCCAAGACACTGTATGTATGTCCATGGTTCCACTGTTCATGTAGATTGTTTTTCTTCTTCCATCACAGTTACACTGATGAGGGTTTAAACCCAGAAAAAATAGATTTTTATATTATACTATATACAAATATAGTCAGGCTGAAACTCACACGATCTGACCCTCAATATTTCGTGTGTGCCACGTTGAGGGAGGATCTTTTGCCGCATGATTAGTTTACTCATTGATGTCTCTGTTATGATGTCCTTCAGAGCATCAAGGTGTCGTGGCAGCCGCCTCCACGCAGCACCCAGAACGGCATCATCACTGCCTACAAAATCAAATATAGGAAGACCGGCCGCCGTGGAGACCAAGACGCCATCGAACCCAACAATTTCTGGTACCTGTTCACAGGTGAGTCTCCACAGTTCTATTTATTTCTATTGTATTTAGTTTGAATTTGGAAGTTCAGGTCATTTACTTTAAATCTTTAAAGTTAGATTTGTTTTTGCTCTTTGTTTTTATAATCAGTGGAATATAATAGTTTAATGTATAATAGTTTGGACCAAACTATAAAAGAATGACCTACGTAGATTTTACAAATCGGCCCACATTGAACCATTTAAGGAAAACCAAACGTAACCTGAGGCTGACAAAGTCATCTGACATGAACGTTGAATCAATACAAAGAGAAGATTCTTTGCTCATCTGACAGTGTGTGTGTGTGTGTCTGCATTCAAACTGCCACCAGCTATTATTTCAATTTAAGGTGTGCAGGATTTGAATGAAACTGATATTCCTTTTCATTATTTTCCACTGCTGATTATCTCCACCTGTCTGTGCACACAGGAGTTCATTCCTGTGTGTGTTGAGTCTGATCTGCCCCCTGCAGGCCTGGCTGTCAGCAGCAATCATTCCTTTTTACTGTCTGGGAATAACAAACTGAATTTCAATACATAAAATATTGCACCCTCACCGATGAGATTAAAGGACGACACATTGAACCTTTATTAACACTTTCATTTTCAATATAGCATCTCCAGTTAGAAGGAATTAAAATCAGAGGGTTTGAACTCGCCTGCTTGTTTGAGCTGTTGCTCGGCCTTTTAGCAAAAATTTGAACTCAACACTTCCACCACCAAATTGGAAAACAGAAACTGGTAAAATTGGAAAAAGGAAAAGAGTAATAATGTAAAATCCTGATAGCACACCATAGAGGCTGTGGTGCGTATTACAGTGTTGGATAGAACAAACAACATACTGATGATGATTTAGCTATTATTAGAGCTTTACCAGGGGAGATTAGTTTTTAAGGTCATTAAAATCTAAATGGCTCATCTTGACTGACAGATTTTGAAACTGAGAAAAAATCAAATCGAGGTTACAAGACTGTATCCATAACAAATTCAGGAGACAAGACAACTACACATCCCAGAGACCATCAGTTTCAGATTCTATTTCCTCACAGCTGGTCCAACCAAAGAAGCATTCAGAAAGGAGCTCAGTTGGTAGAGTGGAGGACTGTAGTGGATACATGGAAATACTGAGGGCGCTGGTTCGAATCCGGCTTGAAGGAGGCATTCTTTTTCTACACTTCATCCTCCGGCACCTAGACTCCCCAGGAACCTACAGCAGGATCCTGTTTGTGGATTTTAGCTCTGCCTTCAACACCATCATCCCGGCTCTGCTGCAGGACAAGCTCTCACAGCTGAACGCGCCTGCCTCCACCTGCAGGTGGATCACAGACTTCCTGACGGACAGGAAGCAGCACGTGAAGCTGGGGAAGCAGGTCTCTGACTCCCGGTCCATCAGCATATCCACCCGATGACCATGACATAACCCCATATTATGGTCCAGTGATTCATGAAACTGAGTTTCTGTGTTTATGAACACTGAGGTTACTGTTAAAAAGAAATGTTTTAAAAGAGAAAACACATCTGGAACCATCAGTTTTGTCAGTTTCTCTACCTCAATGATTATTGTTACAGCTGTGAATATGTTGGTCTGTTATAATGATGTGCGCTCACTCTCTGCAGGTCTAGAGAAGGGCAGTCAGTACAGTTTCCAGGTAGCAGCCATGACAGCCAATGGAACGGGTCCGGCCAGCGACTGGTACACCGCCGAGACACCGGAGAACGACCTGGATGGTAAGAACAGAGAGAGAGGCAGAGTGTGTGTGTGTGATAGCAGTGAGCTGTACAACAGCATGTAAATGCCTCCACTGTCCCAACACACACATAAATATTTAACTAGTTAAAGACTTGGATGGATAGATGGAGGGAAGATTTGCCTCAGGGGTGCAGGGAGGGATGGGAAGGTCGGAAGGAGGAGGGGGATGTGGAAGAGAAAGGAACGGAAGGGAATCTGGCAAGAAATTGTAAAAGTATAAAAAGTACTTTGCTCTGCAGCATCAAAAGAGACAATTATTGAGACATATTCACGAAAACAAATACAAGTAATAGATGGAAGCACTTTACTTAAACTCCCCAGTGTAGCATTTATAAGCAGCAAATACATTTAATAATTGGTTTATAAGATCACAGGGTGCAGTAGGCAGACAAACCTTCTGTAGGTCACACTTACAAAGCAGTGGTAGAAAAAGTCATTTGAGTGTTTCTCCATACACCATAAAGAATAAATTCCATTTCTGCAGCAAAAAGTGTTGGAGCCAGAGGTTTCCTCTCTTTGCCTTCTCTTTAGTTCTAATATAAATGGCGAGCTCCAAGGGTTAACCCTAACCCTAACCCGCTCCAAACCCTGTGCTGCCTACTATATTAACTTGAATGGCATGTGGCTGTTTAACATAACATTAACAGCAATAAACCCTTGGAAGCTGTTTCTCAGTAACAGACATATATGATGTAGTTATAAGCAGATTTAAGTGTTAATGTATTTGACTCCTTCCGTGGGCACTCATAGGTGGAGGCTGCTGTGCTGAAGAAACACATAATGAAGAGCAATATAGTAAAACACAAAATATGTCTTCATAAGAGAAGGTGTAATTGTTAACAAATGCTGTACATTAACGAACACTTAAAATGTCCTTATTGCTGCAAACAATGACATTATAGCGCGTTATAAATGCTTTCATTAAGCTATTGTATACTGAGTACAATGCTAAAAAAAGATGGTTAAAGTGTTCCCTAACATAAATATTCAATAGTTTGCAAGGAAAGATTCTCGTTTAAGCTTTTAAGTCATATGAAAACTCCTAACGGTCTTTTTAACCATCAGGTCAGATTATCGGTGTTGTATATGATATATTCCTAATTATCAAAAACCAAAATGATTTTGATGTAGTGCGCCACCCTCAAGACAAGCGTAGCATGTTTGACCCTGCCAGTGGGAAGACAGTTTAGTAGTTTAGTTAGAGAGAAACTTTAGCGTTGGTCAGTAAATGATTTTTACAGCACCTGAGGAAGATGTTATTTTCACCGGAGAAAGTAAGAACGAAAGAAAGGACGGAGACAACAACAGCACATGGGCTGGCAGCTCTCGGCTTTGATACCTAATAATTTCTAGCAGATTAATTAGAAAAGCTGACCTCAGGCAGAAGCTCAGGAGGACGATGTTCTGGTCAGCAGGAAGCTGCTGAGAAAAAAACAAACACATCCATGCTAACTGTGTTTCCAGGCCGGGACAGAAGGAGACGCAAATCTCATTTCAATGGATTATCACTCAATAAAGTGATATGAAGCGTCTCCCCCTGAGGCCCCAGAGCTCTCTAATCTGATCTAATCTGATGCTGAGGAATAACACAAAGTGTCAGGGCTTATTAGGGTTTAATACACAGCTAACAGG
This sequence comes from Gadopsis marmoratus, assembly GCA_036023855.1. Taxonomy (NCBI): domain Eukaryota; kingdom Metazoa; phylum Chordata; class Actinopteri; order Centrarchiformes; family Percichthyidae; genus Gadopsis; species Gadopsis marmoratus. The sequence continues at coordinate 7,979 of JAVQJF010011933.1, forward strand.
GTTAGCATCTGTTAGCCCAATTGCTCTAAGTACTACTACTGCTGCTAACAGGATCGCTTTAAAGCTGGGGGAGGTCAGAAATACTGAGGGTGCAGCTCGTCACCTCCTGGTGTCTTCTTTGGTGTGACGCTTCATTCTTTGTGTTTTTGCAGAGAGTCAGGTGCCCGACCAGCCCAGCTCGCTGCACGTCAGGCCGCTGCCCAACAGCATCATCATGTCCTGGACGCCACCCCTCAGCCCAAACATCTTAGTTCGAGGTTACATCATTGGCTACGGAGTGGGAAGTCCGTACGCCGAGACGGTCCGAGTGGACAGCAAGCAGAGATACTACTCCATCGAAAACCTAGGTGGGGGGGGGGGGGCGAAACAGTGGACAGGAACTGCTTCCAGTCTTTATGCTAAGCTACGGGGAACTGCTGACCTAGCGCCATCAAACGAGATATACTATACAAGTCCACAGCTATTTGATTTACATTTCAGACCAAAACGTACTTCCGTGAACATTACCCAAACATTTAAATGTCATTTTAGTGTAAAAAACAAATCCTACGTTGACCATGACGTCATCAACAGATACAGCTACAGTTACTTTAGCTGTATCGCTAGCCGGCTAGGCTACACCGGGAAGCCTCCTTCTAGCTTTGCAGACACAACTGTCACCTTAAAGTCACATTGAAAAGAACACATTGTCATAACACTAATCCAAGTGCAATGCATATGGCATAGTATACATTAAAAACCTGTTGCCTCCCTGTAGCTCCAGAGGATAACAGTGTAATCAATCCTGGAAAACAAAGTGTTGAACAGATTTCTGGATGTTACTCAGCAGATGGTAGAGAGGTTTCACCTTGAAACTGGGCGTCAGACGGTGTAAGAGGCTGTCAGGTGTCGAGTTGGGTTTGTTCTGTCACAATCAATCAGGTCGGATTTTGGCCGAGTTCAGGCCTCAGCTTCAGGAACTCTACTGTGGAGTTTTTGTGGGAGGAGAATTCATGTGACCTGATTTTGACTCACTTCAGTGGACGGTTCGTCCCACCACTGGTCGACACCTGGCTGTGAATCTGTCATGTGCTGTATTCTCGGTGCCTTGCTAAAGGGCAAACTGTCACACCTCAGGTCACAGCAGCAGCACAGACAGCTGCAGAGAGATGAGGGATGAGCAGATTAATCACAGATATATCTTTTATCCCAGTCTGATGAGCACTAAAAGAATTCGTCATTCATGAATTCACATTTCCAGTTTGCTTAACAAGACCAAATATTTAATATTTGCATCCCTTGTGAATCCAGCTGCTCCTGCCGACAAAGTGCCAATATTGACGAAATGCTCCCCTGTTCCATCAATTCATTATCATGATGGAATCACAATTTAATTACAATCAATAATTTAAAGGAATTTAATAAGAAAGCTTCTTGAGGTGGAAATCTAATAGTGAAAGGCCGAAAAACAGCAAGCAACTTGCGTACCAAAGAAGACAATAACAAGATGGGTGAATTTCTATATGCAGATAAAAACTCCCGTCTCAGATCTCATAATAGAAGAGTAATGAACAACTGAGATCCAGACATCATGTTGCATGCACACATGGGAGCGAGTGCACATGTGTACATGGCATTTATAATTCATAGGGATCATTAATTCATGTGGTGAGGCGTCCGGGGAGCGGAGCAGGCGTGTTTGTTTAACTGATGTGAGGGTTTGACGCTACATGCAGAGAACATGCAGCATAATCACATCAAGAGTGACAAGCGGCGTCATCATGTCAGCACCGAGGAAACAAAGTCACGTCCTTTTAATCCTGGAGAAAATAACGTGCTCTGTTTCAGTGTCAGAGTGGAACATCATCATTTGCTGTGCACAGTCAGTTTTTGACTGATGGCATGATGTTTCCAGTGTATGTTAACCAGCCAATACAAGATGCACGTATGAAAATATTTATCACGTTGGTTGTGATAAGTAAACCTGTGCTGACCTTTGACCTTTCTTTCAACATACTTTTATTGACGTAACATTTAAATAAATGTGTATTGCTGAAGAATATAGAAGGGGAAAGAAATGCAATTATAAGACAGCAAATGATGACTCTTTATGCTCTGTCTGTCTGTCTGTCTCTCCCTCAGAGCCGAGCTCGCACTATGTGATCTCCCTGAAGGCGTTCAATAATGCTGGAGAGGGAGTTCCTCTGTACGAGAGCGCCGTCACTCGATCTCTGACAGGTACGATCACACACAAGTCACTGATAATAATCGCAGAACTCCCACGGTGCTCATGTCAGTGTCACTATATACAACAGGAAAAGGCCATAAAGCTTTTATTAGTAGTGACAGTAGTATAATCAGTAACAGCAGCAGCAATGCTGATGCTAATAGCAGTATAATAATTTGTATTATTATTATTATCATCAGTAGTAGGCCTACTTGTCGTAGCAGTATTAGTAGTGGCAGTTAAAGTAACAGTAGTAATAGCAGCCTACTAGCAGTAGCAGCAGCATTATCTGTATTAGTAGCAGTAGAATTAGCAGTAAGATATATAGATATATATGTATCTATATGTACATATATATATAATAGCTGGGAGCTGTTTTTGCAGGATTAGCAGCAGAAGCTTTAGCAACTCCTGAATATTCTCTGTGACCGTAAGAAGGTTTCTGTCATCTTGTTGAGATCATGTTGTCTTTTGTACATTAGAAACCCAACGTTGAATTTTCTTTGGCGACTGGCGTTGGAAGGTAGAGAGATTGGTCAGAGTCGAACGAAGCGGAAACAAGGATGAAACAGATATATGTGCTGTCGATGACCTCAAAAGTATTTACTCATACCATCAGGTCAGATGTCTGAAATGCAGTTAGTCTACATTAGTATCAGCAACACATTAGCTTTAGCTACTAGTGCTGCCAGTATTTGATGAGTATGTAGTATTACCAGTCGCACTATAAGTAACCGTGGTAATAGCAGCAGTCGTCGCAGTAGCCTAACTGTATTGGTTGTAGTATTAAATGGTAAAAGGACTCTTTCTTATATAGCGCTTTTCAACCGAACCGGTTCCCAAAGCGCTGTAACAGTAATCTAAGGTAGAACAGTAGTCTAATTCACCCATTCACACACCAATGGGGACACAGTTGCCCTCCACCGGGGGCAACTTTGGGGTTCAGTGTCTTGCCCAGGGACACTTCGACATGTGGACAGCAGGGGCTGGGATTGAACCACCAACCCTGGGGTTAATGGACAACCGCACTACCCTCTCAGCCACAGCCCCTTGAAGCTGAAAGTCGACTCGTCAGTCACATCTTGATCGATTCGCTTCAGATCCACTGTGATGGTGCACAGAGGCAAAAGTACAAAACCTGTGTCACT
>JAVQJF010011942.1:0-27038 GCA_036023855.1 Gadopsis marmoratus
CCCCCCCCCCCCCCCCCCCCCCCCCCCCCCCCCCCCCCCCCCCCCCCCCCCCCCCCCCCCCCCCCCCGGCGCGGGCGGCCCCTGTGGCCTTCTTCTCTGGCGCTTATGTACCTTCTTCCAGGGAGGCATGGGGAGGTGAACAGGGGAGATGTGGGTGAGCAGCAGTGATGGAGATGGCTGGAGGATCCTGGAGTGGAACAGTAGACAGAGTTAAGAGTCAGTCAGCAACTTAACATGTCCTTTTAATTCAATAAGGAGGTCTTGTAAGTGAGTGATTCTTGTGCACTTGGAGCAGATAAAAGCACGGTCGGTAAAATCCTCTTCTGGTGTTATAAACCGTGTCGCACGGTTCACATTTCATAACTTTCGGGTTGTCGGTCTCCGGGCCAGTCGGGGAGTTGTGTGGCGTTATGGTTTAAAGGTGATAAAAAATAAAAAATGAGTCCGTCGAGTAAAAGGATAGAGTGCGAATCGTTTTAAAACACCGGATAAAAGCCCCTCCGGCACTGCAGCAAGCTGGGGCGAGACGATCGGTTAAATCGCCGCCTACAAGCCAAAGAAACCGAGCATTATTGCCTCTGCTTGCTCCGTTTTCCTCCTGGCCAGTGGGGGCGCTGTAGACACATTGAGTGTGCTCTGTAAACCGGCGTCAGCCATCTGCCGCAGTCCGTTAGCTATATCCATGGTTAGCTCCAGCGGGAAAGGAAAATGGAGGACTGACCGAAGAGCGAGGGCATATCATCGGTATTACTAATGTGTCGGTGGGTAGAACGCAACGATTTGATATTATAGTAACGTTACTGTAGTGTTTCGTGTTTTTATTTGGGATGCATCCGTGTGTCAATTGTCCAATTAAAGTTATTCGGTCAACGTTGAATGTGATGCGCTAACTTGTGTACAGGCACGCTAACGTTACGATAATACGTTTGATTGGTCATTCACATTGCTTAACGTTAGTTAGAGATGGCTCTTGCTAAATAATCAATGTCTATCATGGTTTGGCAGTTATGTTTTAGTTTTCAGGGTTGCCTAAGTTCCTAATAGCCACAGGATTGAGATTGTTGTAAGCTTGCTCGTGATAGCTAATAGCGTTAGCCAGACTAGCTAGCCACAGGTACACGTTTTGCTACGTTCAGTTCATCGTCGTAAACGATAGCCGAAACATGGAAGGCTTGCATGCGTGCTAAGCGTTATAGAAGGCGTTACCATATATGCCCTACACAGCAATTTAATTTGTGATTTGTGCCACTGTGCTAATGGTTTACGGCAGCTAACGCTAGCTATAGTTGGTTAGCGCTAGTGGTGAATGTTCGCTCTTGCGGTCGGGTGGGCAGGGTGTGTAGTTTTTTTTTGTTTTTGTTTTTTTTTCGTTTTTTTTCTTCTGATTTCTCCAATATAGTACGGCTTGTTTCAAACATTTACAGGTCACATCTGACAATTTGCATGTGACAAAGAGACGCGACTGCATGTTGCATTATGCGCAGCAGGGCCCGAGGCTGTGCAGCTTCGCGCTTTCTTGGACCGCAAGTCGTCTAACGTTTATACAGACATAAATCGCGTCACCGTTAGCATCTCGAACCACTGCATCTGTCCATGGCGTTACATGCGTAATTAATGTGTAGCTTGTGTTAAATGTGGTATTTGTTCCCTCGCACCTTTCATGGCAACAGCTTCCACCGATTCACGTGGCACGGTGTCGTGACCACAGCAACGCCATAGAGGAATCACTTCGATACATGTTTCCCAGTGACGGTGCTGCTCAAGGCCCGTCGATGCCTCAATGTAAAAGCGGATAGAATTATTATGGATTATTTACGACATGCTTGTATGCAAATGCGTTCAACGGCAGGGATAAACGCTGAAACGTTGGCGCGCTGGCCTCGCCTGCCACCAAGCCCATACATTTGGTATAAAGTACAGAACGATACAGAAAAGGCAATTGAACAAAACTTAACGCAGCCTTCACTAACTGTGACACTGCAATAAATGAAGACATTAACGAAATGAAAATATATTTTTTATAATTATTTAAATTGAAAACTCAGTTTTTTGTAAAACATATCTATCTATATTAAAGCCCCACTCACAATTGGTTCTTTTATCCATTTGCAGTTCTGGATTTGAATTTTGCCTGTGTTGGGCTTTACTTACCTTACCTGTAGTACGTGATTTTGATTAATAAATATCATACCTACTCCTGCTGTGTGCATTTGGGTCCTTCCCCGCTGCCTTCACCCTGAAGCTTGACAATTTGCTTATTTTATCCATTTGCAGTTACTTTGAATAACACTGCAAAGTCGTCGCTGCAACATATTAAATCATTAAGTCGAAATTCATACAAAGTTCAACCTTCAGTTGAGCAGTTCTGCAAGTGAATAATTAGTAAACATCTTAAACTTCTGGAAAATCAACATGTTTTGTGTTGAAGTCCTCAGTGTGGTTGCATCTTAGCCTTTTCGTGGATCGTGCCGTACTTTGACCCAACTTGTGTTTTCCTTTTTCTGGCAGGTCCTTTTAACCTTCTACTGACTGAGACAGATGATTTCCGCTGCAAAGCCTTTGTTTTGTTTGTGGGAGCACTCCGTTACTCATCACTGCTGAACTGCAGGTACAGCCGTGCTCTATTTTCATTATGTGCGCTTAAATTAAAGAATAGCAAGTTAACCAGTCACAATCAACATTAACAAATTTAGAATTTCAAACTTGTTTTTACATTTGTGGATACATGAATTAAATTGTAATTACAAGGTTTTTTTTTTCAACGTTTTACCACCTGAAATTGCTCCATCAGATCAGAGGGTATGCATGTGATGTGACTATACACAGAAGTTGCCAGTCAGGCCCCCTAAGTATCAAACGTGCTACACTCAGCATCTGTCATTATGCATTCATATGGAAAATACTGCTGTAAAAATACAAGGCACAGTCGAATACAGTTTAAAAAACATCCGCCACACATTGTTATAAACTGTGTAAGGCTAAACATCCAAATATTTTTGCAAACCTGACCACAGTCAGAATATCCTGAAGTTCTTCTGATTTTATTTAAACTGACAGATGTGAAGTAAAGGATAATGAGATGAGGCATCTATTTGCTTTGGGGTTTACGCTCCACACACACACATTGTGTATTTGTGTCTGGAAACTCGCCTACATTTCAACGTCCACAGTAGTGTGACCCCAAATTTGTCGACGAGTCCATCTGTGGAGTCTGATTTGAATGCCAGTCTTGCAGTCGAATCATCACAGTGGCTGGAAAATGTGGTTATGAAAGAAAGGATTGTTCAATTTGGGCTATATGGGGGTGCTGAATATCTGATTTTTACCTAGAATTGCTTGGATAGTCCCAATAAATTATGACATATAGCCGAGTTCCGGACCCAGACGGCGTCCTACCTGGAACTATAATGATACATTTTTGAGAATTATTACATTTTGAAGGAGGGTTTGTTTAACTTATGCATCTTTTCTAGCCTTTATGGCACTGGTTGAGCAGCCCACGAAACTCTCAGACCAATTGCATTAATTGTAAATCATCTCGCGTCAGGCTACTCAGCCAATCAAATGTGTGCATTTCGAAGGATTGTGACACAAGTCAGTGAGTATTTACACGGACGGGAGAGACAGCAGTCAAGACTTTCACATGGTGCACTCTAAAAAGAAAAGTAGACGGCAACAACAGCTTTTAATCAAGAATGCACAGACTCTTGTATGTTTATTCTTCCCATGTGCAGTTCAGAACCAGTATGTTTTCAAGAGCATGTCGAATTATTAAAAGCAGAGGCAAAAAGAAAAATGTTATTCACTATGTAAATTCTTAGTCGGGTACACACCCTTGTCCACACCAATACTGGAGTTTTGAGGCTAATACTGATATCAAATTTTGGGTGTTTCATAAGTCGGCTAATGATATATTGGCCAATAGGATTTATGTTTTTCTGATCTTAATACAGACCCCTTTAGATTAGTTTTGTAAAGATTTGTGTCATACATACTAGGTTAAACATTCTACAGTTAAAACATCAACCTATCAGTGCTCTCTGGTGGACAAGCTATGTAATGACAGACACTTTCTACATAAAAAGAAGCGAAAAAAAACAAAAGTAATATTTAAGAATATGAAACCAATGCACTTGAGAAAGTAAGAGATGCAAATGTAATAGATAAATACATTTTATGCTAGAATAAAAACTATGACAGACAAAAAGCAAAAATAAATAATAAATATAAATCAATCATAACAGAAATGGAAGATTTTACAACATAAATACGTACGGTAGTTGAGTTAAATGAAGTGGGTAATGTCTATAAAACATTTTTAATCGGCCAGTCTGAAGAGGTAGATTTGACGTTTGCATTTAAAAATTTGCAATACTCTAATATTGGCTGTGTTTCAGAATCAGAAATACTTCAATTGTCTCATAGTGGAGAAATTTACATTGTTACAGCAAAAGGTGGACAGTGCAGATAAGAGGTAAAATAACACAGGTGAAGAGCACACGTAATAAAATCAAATCAATAAGTACACATCCATGGTAATAAGTGAGTGAGTAGCAGCATTATGAGTAAATGAAGTGATGACCGTAGCAGCAATTATAGAAGTAATGAACCTACTATATGAGTGTGATGTAGACAGTAGCAGCATTATAAGTAGTGGACATAGGAAAGTAATGACCATAGCAGCAATATAAAGTAAGTGAACCGAACTAATTATATATTGCACAGTGTCGTTTTTACTACAGTGGCAGCCAGTAATAAAAATAGTAGACTATAAAAGTGTATATATTGCACATAAGTGTTGGTATTGCACGACAGTCAGGTTACAGTTCGTGTGGTGGTCTACCAGGGTCCGTGGTGGTTGTACAGTCTGACCGCTGCAGGGAGGAAGAACATCCGTGAGACACCGCAGGTGAAGCAGCTTGTCACTGTCTGCAGTGTGCAGCTCCTTCAAAGTGTCCTGTTTGTGTTTCTCTGTGTCCTCTCCTCTGCCCATTCGCAGTAGCCACAATGAGCTTGTTACTCTGTGATGCTAACTGGTATCATGTGGAAAACGTTACGTCATTGCATACCCTCAGTATAGATTATTTTTAACAAAGGTATGTTGAATTAGTACTGTATGGTGCAAATAAAACTTTTTAGACTGAGAATGTAATTGAAACAAGTATATCTGAATCCCACCACTGTCTTAATAAGTCAAGCTGGCAGCCCTCAGTTTTTGTCATATTATGAGCTGAGGATCATGACTCATAGTTGGTTTCTTGTGCTCTTCTATAGACACTCAGTTTGAAAGTAGTGGTTGACTCCATCATCTATGGAGGAGAATGCGAGCCCTGAGCTCTCTCTAGCGCTCGAGCCAGAGCAGAGCCAGGACTGTATGGATAGCTTCTCTCAAGGTACCTTGGATGAGCTTCTTTTCCCTCATAATATAGGTGTGGGGACATTGTAGTAATGCTGGGCACAATTGTGGTGTCAGGTGCTATGATCTTTTGAATGATTTTAAGTTTGGGTGAAGCCAAACCGTTGCACTCTGGTGATTGCATGACATTATTTTTCTTTACGGCCTTTTTTGATTAACAGATTTTGGAGAAGGGGATAATGAGCAGAAGGAACGGTTTCAAACCGAAAACAAGAATGTGGCCAAAGAGACACTAGAGGAGCCAGATAAATATCCCAAGTCCAACAGTGTTGTAAGGAAGACTTGGGGTTTCAGACGGTCCACTGTTGCAAAGAGAGAGATGCCGGTGGAGGCAGCAACCGAGAGCTCTGAAAGCCGCTGTCCTGTTCGTCGCAGTGGCAGGCAGTCTAAGCGTACAGACAAACTAGAGGAATTCCTCTTGACTGCCAAAAGAGGGTCAAGAAAGAGTGCCCCCCCCAGTCTGGAAAGCGGCGATCCTCCTTCCCAAACCCCAACTGATGCAGAGACTGCATCAGAGGCCAGCTTTGACGGCAACGCAGACACCAGGGCTGTAGAGGACAAGATAGAGTCCCCAGAGAGGAGGACGAGAAGTGCAGCAAGGAAGCAGACCCAAAGGAAAACCCGATGTCGCAGACAGACCCGAGGAGGCGATGGACTGCCAGTCAAAGATGAGGGAAGTTCTGAGAATGAGGAGGACAGCAGAGATGCTGCCAAGAATGACCAGATACAGGATGAAGATGAGAAAAAAGATGAAAAGAGTTCTCCCAGTCCTGAAGATGTAGGGAGCACTAATCCAATACAGCCTCAGCCAGAGCAGGACTCTGAGAAGAGAGAGGCTGTTGAGGAGAAGAACGAACCTGGAGACAAAAATGACAACGTGGAAACGGAGGAGACTGACGAAGAGACTGATGAGGACAGTGCAGAGAGGCCTGCAGCAATGTTTGTAAAACGTGGACCAATAAGAACTTATATCAACAAAAAGAAGGCAGTGAACAAGAACGCTAATCCTGTTAAAGCTCCTCCCCCTGTCAACAAGTGCAGCACTCCTGTCAAGAGGGACGCCAAGCCTAAAGCTCCCCAAGCCTCTGGAAAGATTCGCAAGCCCCAGACACAAGAGGATGAGGATGATGATGATGACAATGACTCTTCAACATCTTCGTCTTCATCATCCATGGACTCTGAAGATGGAGGTTATGACCCCAATGCACTTTACTGCATCTGTCGCCAGAAACACAACAAGAGGTATCTTTTTGATCTGTTATTACGTTGATTGCAGTGTCTACTTGGTTAATAATGAAGTACATGTGAATTAATTCATTACCATTTGTTCTTCGTTCCACTGTGTGCATTTTATGCCCCCTACTTGTTGTCAGGCTAGTAGCTACAACCGTTGTCTGTCAGTCATGTTGTATTCATGCTGTACTCGGAAGTATGAGGAGAGTGAGGTGGTTGCTGTTGAGCATTACTTTGCGGAAATGTGGCTCTGTAAATGTTCTGTGCTCACTAGGTTCATGATCTGCTGTGACCGTTGTGAGGAATGGTTCCATGGAGACTGCGTGGGCATCACTGAGGCCCGAGGGCGCCTGATGGAGAGAAATGGGGAAGACTACATCTGCCCCAATTGCACTGCTAAGAAAAACCAGGTGGTCAGACCCGCCACATCTATCCTCTCTCCATGCACAGAGATCGGGAAGCTCAAAGCTGATGGTACACTGCCGACATCTGCTCTCGCTGTTTTTGCCGCAACCTCTTCTGCAGCTGCTGAGAGAACTAACAGTTTGTCAGCTGTGGCGGCACCTCTGTCCTCCACGTCTGCTGGAACTGAAGAGAAGGCAGCAGAGGACCTGGGCATCAAAGGCAGGATAGAGAAAGCTACTAATCCAACTGGGAAAAAGAAGATAAAGATCTTTCAGCCGGTAGGTTACAACTGATCTCAGCTTGAAGCCTTTGAATTACTTTGGTTAGTTGAGTTTAGCAATTAAATCATTGTCCGAGTTGCTGCCTGTCTGTCATCCAATATTTCATCATGCATGTCAGTTATTGTTCCAATAATATTAATTTCCTAATTTATGTTGCCACAGTTAACCATTTAAGGCTGTAAACAATTCAGACTTGAATTAAATTGAATTCCATTTCACCACAGTTGAATGGAAATTGTAATTATTAATCCTCAATTTTGGGATCAGACTACAGTGCCCTATGACTGTTACTGTGTTTTGAGTCTGCACGGGTGTTGTTGCAGTTTCATGTGGAGCTGTGCTGTGCTGCTCTGCTATTTCCTCCTGCTCTTACTCTCACGCCCCCATCCCATCTCCTTATATCGCTCAACCCAACGGTTGAGGCAGACGACTGCCCACCCAGAGCCTGGTTCTGCTCGAGGTTTCTGCCCGTTTAAAGGGAGTTTTTGCTTGCCACTGTCGCATAGTGCTGCTCGTTGTGGGAATTGTTGGGTCTGTGTACATAAGAGTTGGCCTAGACCCGCTCTATATGAATAAGTGCCCTGAGAGAACTTTATGATATGGTGCTATAAATAAAATTGAATTGGTGTTTCTGTTTTCAGATAATGTAGTTTTGGACCTCAAAAGTAGAGGCCAGTGGCTCTAGATTTTAAATATGTATGTGGCATGGTTATAATATTGCTCTGCAAAACCTAGATAAAAAAAAAAGACAATTGATGTTGCTATCAATAAAGTAGTAGTAAATTCAGAAATGAGAGGGGGGAAAAACACTATGCAAAAATGGCGTTGCTCATCATTGGCTGTTAATTTTATTGTGTTCTGACTTGGAGCAGGCTGTACAGCAGCCCACCGTACCAAAAGCGGACCACAAATCGGCACCAACCATGGAAAAGAAGGCAGCGCCCACTTCAGTGCAGAAAGCACTACCAGACACGGTGCAGAAAGTGGCGTCAAATGTGGAGGTGAAAACGACGCCGACGGCGGAGGTGCCAGAGGAGAACGCCGGGGAGAAGGTTGATGAGTCTTCCCTTCCCAAATGCATCGGGCCTGGCTGTGAGAATAACGCCCAGCCGGACTCTGTGTACTGTGGCAACGACTGTATCCTGAGACATGCTGCCGCGGCCATGAAGTCCATCACTGATGTCAAAGAGCCCAAGCAGAAGGAAAAGGCTCCGAAAGCCAAGTCTACACCAAAGGTAACTGGGACCACTTGAAATGATGCCCCTTGCCTGTCCTTAAAGAAAAGATGTTAATGCCTTTCCACCTACTTAGAAAAGCTGTGCAGTGTAGCTATAATCAGCAGTGGGAAGTCAGGTTTTTATTTTTTTTTTTTGAAGTCGGTATGACTGCCAAGCAATCTGTTTCATAGACATAGTAATGTAGCTAATAAACCTTTGATCTCATGTCTATCGCATTGAGAAATTATTTCCTAAAATTTTGTTGTTAGTTTGTTGCTGGCCATAGAATCCTCGAGTCTGGTGTGACTATTCAGGACAAGTAATTTTCAATCCTGTCTGAGTGGCTTTAATTATAACATTATTTATTTATATATATATTTACCAAATATTAACACAGATGAATTATTACTACAGCCATTTGAGATGAAGACAAAAATCCCGTTTTGGGAGTGTCAAGTTTCCTTGCTGTGGCTGCACCCGCTGCATTTTAATGTCAGAAGGACTAATCTTGGCCTGACTAGAAATGGTTCAGAGAGCTTTGCTGTTAAAGTACTCACTGGAAGTGGAATTACTAACAGCTAACTGGCAGCTGCTACTTTCTGATATCAGAATGCCTTTATGTTTAAGTGCCCATCTCAACAAGCAAATTTACTTGATTAGCAAGCTAAATTTGGTCTTAACAGACTGTTTAGTAATAGGAAACTGACTCGCATTTAATAGGTTCAGATCATGATGGTACTGTTCAGCTTCAGGTTAAGTTCAATGGATCAGATCAAAAATGAGCAAGTGGCCTGTCGCGTGAACAGTCAGCTCGTGGGAACAATGGAACCAACATTCCCACTGGATCGTTAAATGGACCAAAGCACTGCATGCAGATTAAAGTGACATGTATTTGAAGGCATAAAGGAATGTGTTTAGACACCCTGAATGGCTTTGCTTTACAAGCTGGTTTATTATATCTGATAAAATGGTATGTTGTAGCACAATATGGATACTGATGTTCCCCAGCTCTAGAGAATATGTAGTGAAGAGTTTTCTAGATGCAATGCCATGGGTTGTACAAGTGCATCATTTTCCCAGTGCACCTTAACTATGGCAGGTGGTATCCCTGTTTTTTATTTAATCAAGCAATTTCTAAATTAATATGGCTCTTAAAACTTAATCTGTTGTTTGCCATTCATGTAGTTAATTTACTTTTATGCAATCAGTCTGCCTTTCTAATAGCATGTCATTCATGTTATAGCTATTAAATTCTTATTAGTAATGGTCTATGGCAGCGTTCATGAGAACTGGACAGAATTGTTGCTGTAATTCTTATTAGTGTTTTTGTATAGTTTTGTGGTTATGCTCTGTATTTAGCCTTCATTGGCTTAATGTTAACCTAATTTTTGCCTCTACAACTCTTGTGTTCAATGCTCCAATTCTCATGTGTTGCTGTTGGAAGTGATTGGCTATTTATTAGAAACCTGCCTATTTCATGTTCATCCATAGCTGGATTAAAAAAAAATAATAATTTGCTTCATTTGAAAACTGAAATTGACTTTTGTTAGATTGAACCTTCAAGGCCTGGGGGAGTGAGGGCGAGTCCCTCTTTGGAAGAACTTCTTGGTTCACTAGCGTAGCCCAGTAAAATGTACCTGCCAAGAATATTTGAATACACTGTGTACGTTTTTCATGGAAATATGTCCAGGTGTACAGAAGCTTGGATGCTACATGCGGAGAAATGCAAAGACTGCCAATCTAGAGTCTGGTGTATGCAGAAATGCTTTTAATTTGCTTTGTACTATGCACGCCATATACACAGCGTTTAGAAAGGACTGAAATGGAGAGCAGGCAGACCAAAGATTGTTAGTCAATGATTTTGACTTTGATTTTTACCAAGGGCAGATTTCCCTACCATTTGGCAGTACTTCATAAAGGGAATCTATTTTTAAAAGCTGACATAGCTCAAGTAAAACATTTCTGTATTTTGTCTAATGTTTATCAAGCAATGCTCGCTCAGTGCTGTTTCTAAAAGCCTGAATGTCTTTCTTCCTGTCCACTCAGCGGAGCGGTGCTGGTGGAAAGAAGACGCAGAAGGCGGCCCGGGAGGAGTCGGACAGCGAGGAAGATCACAGTCTTGATTCAGACGAGGATGACGAAGATGAGCATGCTGAGGAACAACCGCCCCCGCCGGCCACTGCATCCTGGTCCAGCGATCATAATTACATTGCAGTAACACCAGAAAAGACTACACCCATATCACCAACAGTGTTAAACAAAAAGTGTATGTATCTCTTTGAAGGTCTTGGGCTGTTGTTTAAACCACGTTGTTTTTCCATTATAAATGTGGTTCCTGTCATGCTAACATCATTTAGAAATTATCCGTACATTTGGGGAAGAACATGAGTGCTCTAGAGATGAACTCGGCTGTATGCTAGACTTTGAAATGATTTGCAAAGTGTTGTGATTATGACAATACATAGGCTTTGTTACTCAATGAAATGTTGGCAGCTGTGGAAAAGGTAAGTATTTGTGGCGTTGGGTAAGTATTAAATAATCCAGAACATACTTATTTTGAAAGGGGCACTCCACAGTTTGCACTCATTAAGATCTTTCTATTAGTCAAAGGGGGGTACTAAACCTGCAAACACAATTGTATAATGTCCTCCGTGGCTCTGGAAGAGCTTTTGCAAAGTCTGAAAATCTTTTGGCTACAAAAGATACTTGGTTACAAACTGAAGGCAGGAGGTTGAGCGATGTAGGCATAAGTGATGCGTATATATTATGGGAAACGTAGGATACAACTTTTGTTTTGTTTTTGGATCTTGACCCAGTCTGTGGACCTAAATATCAGGATGCCTCGGCCTCTACTGCATCAATTCTGACACTTCCTTTTTTATGACTTTTCAGTCCCTCAATTTTTTTTTAAGTGCAGTATTAAATCGTTGGGAGTACCCCTTCTGAATACCTCATACTTAAAATGCAGGGCTGTAGATGAAAACCTATAAAGGAACGCGGAAGAGAAACGGCAATAATCTCATCAGATTATGATGCTTTAACATCCAATGTATGGATGTGATGAATGGACTGGTGCTTGTGTATGTGTGTCTGATTTCAAATGACCTGCACGAGTTTCACCACTTCCTGGTTTCATCACCTCAGCTATTGGACCCATAAAAAGGTCTTACCCTCCCTTTCTCCAGCAGGTAGGTGTCTCAGCATTCCCTTATGCTAATGCGGACCGAAGACGCTAACGTAGCTCATATTGAGCTGATCTCAGCTGTTAAGCACAACAACCTTGTGTTTTTATGCCATTAATTTTGTGGTTAACAGGCTGAATTTTTTTCAGTTTTTGATTCATATTGAATATGATGCATTACTACTCGTGGGAAACTGGCTTTAAAATAAAAGGTGATTTAACAGATTTTAGGATGCCTCGATTGATTATGTGAGCAGTGTTGGCTTCCTGTAGGATATCCTGACCAGTTCAGCTCAAACAAGCATATACGACCTTAAACCTACACACACGTTGAAGATGTGACGCTCAAGAGCCCCCAGATGGTGTACAGCCGGAAAAGAAAGAACCTCTACCACAGAGACCAGACCAGACCACTTGGAGATTCTGCAGCGAAGTTCAGAACGACCACAGCGGAAGATGGAAGCTGAAGACCAGGGTTAAGCGCACAGATCCAGAAGAGGGAGACCCACGCTCAAAAGTTTTTCACACACATTTTGCAACTGATGACATCTGATATATATTGAGGGGAACGTTTGATGCAGTGAAATGTGGACATTTCAGTTTTTTTCACCTCTCCTTTATAAGAGGTCATTGAAGACACTAGAAGGATTTCAACTGATGATAGCAAGTGTAAATCATAAGTACATGAACCGTCTCAGGGCAGGAGATCAGTATGACCCCTGATTGTTGTGATTAACTGGAGGAAATTATGGCTCATTGATTTTGTGTTTTTCAAAGCCCATATTTTGATTGACTTTTTGATTGGCCTGACAACCCATTATCTCAAGAATATGGTTGACTTTGGTTGCTTTGTTTCTCAATACATTTGGCCTGCACAATATTTGTGGTTTATACATTTAAGTGAGAATAGTTTGTAAGTGGGGTTAATGCTTTATACTAATGCAACTTTTACATGCAGCGTGGACACAATGGATGACACACTAGCATCTGCAGATGAGTGAATAGATTTGAGGAATGTGTTTTTTTATGGAGGTCTTTGTGCAAATTGGTTGACATAATGCTTTTCTCATATATTTTTTTAGTGACTAGTTTTTAAGAAATGTATTTATCTGTACGTGAATAATTTATTGAAATGACTACTACTATTACTGAGACTTGGGTCTTGTTACCTTTTGGGGTCAGCGCGCAATAGCTGGTGATGGTGTTAGTGGTTGGGTTTGTAGTTGAGCTCATGATATGAATCAATATTTACACTTTAAGAATAAGTAATTGATGAACTTTGCTGTTCTCAATCATTTGCTTTTATTCTGACCCACATCCTCCATGCATGCAGTGTAATGGAGCATTTATGCTCTAGTGGGCAGTGAAGTAGATGGGTTCAACATTTTAGCCAGTATATAAGTGTTTGATGCTTGTCTCTAACTTTCAAGTGAGAGAACCTGGCAGTGTTGGTCCTTTCTTTTCAGTAAGTACTGATCGTACGTTTACAGTTTGCACAAGTTTTGTGCATCTGTTCCTTTCCTCCTGTATGGATCTATGGCTACTGAGAATGAAGTTACTTGTATACTCTTCTTGATGATCATTCCCACCAAATGATGTCGGGACGAGAATACTTCTTTCTCAAATGGACCCATATAAACGGCACAATGTATCTTCCATCCACTGCTACAAATAAAGGGGGGGCTTTTTTAAATGCCCAGTTGTCAACTCTGTTTATTGGTTATTGCAATGTGGTCAATATGTACACACACAAATAATTGTGAATTACATTTAGTTTTGGATCAGTTGAGGGAGCGCTTCACTATTTTGTTTCACCTTTGTCAGCTGTGAAATTCATAACTCATCTAAAAATATGAAGCCTTTTCTGTCAGCATTGTGATCTCTGACCCGAAATCATGATTATCTGCAGTGTAATTTAAATACTGTCGCACTACATGTAGCATCTGCGCATTTTAAAAGTCTTTGATCTTGTTCTTTATTTCCAGCCCCCCCCAAAGAAGAGAAGCCGAGTGAGAAAGAACAGAAAGAGAAGGAACCTGCTCCAGAGAAACCTCCCCCAGTGACCACAACACCAGTCAAAGGAAACAAGAAGTCCCAGACCACTAAAGCAGCCAAGGTTTCCCCGAAGGGCAAGAAGCCTTCCCATCACACTATCAGCTCAAAGGCGTCCAAGAAACCTGTGACATCCCCAAGCAGAACTGCAGCCAAGTCCAAGAAACCAAGTCCGTCACCAGTCCATACCCCATCTCCCTTTCCTCCAGGTCCGATCCACGTTACAGGAGCACTGAGAGTCACCAAGTCCAACTTTACCATTCCTAAGAAGCAGCCACAAAACAAGGAGGCTCCATCCCATAGTCGGTCCTCCTCATCCTCCAGAGTCCCATCATCTCCCTCCAGCCATTCCTCTTCCTCCTCCAGACCTCCCCATTCATCTGCTTCAGCACCCCCCGTGTCCTCCATGCCGCCGCCCAACAACCAGATGAGACAGAACATCCGCCGCTCTCTGACTGACATCCTCTTCAAGAGGTAAGTGTCCCCCAAATCTAGTTCAGCAGAGTTTTGTTGTTTCTATAATACTTGCACAGTAAATCTTTGGCTAAACAACACCAATAATTGTGTTCCTTACCACCAGGGTGAGCGACAGTGATGATCTGAAAATGACTGAGAGTGAGGTGGGAAGGCTGGCAGTAGCCATTGAAAAGGAAATGTTCAACCTCTGCCTTAGTACTGACAGCAAGTACAAGAACAAATACAGGTCCCTCATGTTCAACCTGAAAGATCCTAAAAACAAAGTGAGTCAACATAAACAGGCATTCACTTAGATGTTCAGTCAAGTACACATCTTATGTTTACAGAGTGTATGTAAAGGCAATGCTTGAAAAGCTTGGTTTTCTATGTTGATGTCCCTGATGAGGTGTTAATATACTGTGTGGTATGTTTGTTTTAGGGCTTGTTCTACAGGGTGGTGGGTGATGAGGTTAGTCCCTTCAGACTGGTGAGACTAAGTGCCGAAGAGTTGCTTTCCAAAGAGATATCTGAGTGGAGGAAGCCTGATGCTCCTGAGGTGAATTTTACTTCCCTTTAACTAACTTGAGGTTCAAAGAGCATTAATGAAACTAGCTGTTCCACAGGATACATTGCTACAGTGTATATGGTTGTTTGCCGCAGGCCCCATCTTCCAGTGCAAGGGTCCATTCCAAAGTGGGCCACAGGCATGACTGTAGCTCACATAGCATGGATATGGAGGATGCTCCTCCAACATCTGATGCAGATGTATGTATTTCTGCCACCACTTCATCTTCTCGCATGGCTTCCGCCGCAGTAAGTGGTGGCATTCTGTCTTTCTCCACTTTTCGCACTTTTCACCTTTGCATGGGCTCCTTAGTACACAAACTGTGACACACATCTGGCAAAGGAAAGACAATAGTTACGGTATTGCAGGTCAGTTATCTTGCCAGCTGTCCTGTTCTTAAATGCAATTTCTTACTTTCTGAAGCTTTGTCTTTCTTCATCGTTGTTAAACTTGGCCTCTAACTTACACACAAGACAGTGTTGTGTATGACATAATCCTGAATTGTGGGTGTTTATATGAACAAATATCGTCTCTTGCAGCTCACCTAAGATTTGACGGAGATCCTCTTTTTCTCTGTCCACAGGACCAAGATGAGTCTAGCCCCGCTCCTTCAGCTTCGGCTCAGCCCTCTGCTGTGGAGGGGAACAGTGGCAGCAGCATGCCAGACATTTTTAGTACCATGCTCAAAGACACCACTTCTGAACACAGGACTCATTTATTTGACCTCAACTGTAAAATATGCACAGGTAAAAGAGGCTGACATGAGGTGTCAATGTATGGAATTCATCCAGTGAATTTGTCATACAACAGATAACTTTATTGCTGTTATATTAACTATTAATATTACCTCTCTAGGTCAGAAGACAGAAGATGAGCCTGCAGCGAAGAAAGCCAAACTGACCAAGAAGCCTGAAACAAAGATGCATTCTTCCAGGTCAGGGGATGTGTCACCCATCGGCCAATCACAGGTCCCCACAGCTTACCAGCACCAAGACCCCTTAGCCTACCAACACCCGATCCCTCCCTCCTACCAGTCTAACACAGAGCCAGCTGTCAAAGAATCACAGTCGCAGCTTTTTCAGGAGGCACCTATAGTCCCGGTCCCCGCACCAGTTGCCCCCACCATGTCCTCTGTCAGCATCACCCGCAGAGACCCACGCATGGCCAGGCACAGCTCTGGTGTGACTGTCACCTACACTGCTCCAGAAAAACCCATCAACAACTCAGCAGAACCACTCCCAGCTCCTGTCAGTGCTCCAGTGGAGGGCGGACCCAAAGCACCACTGCCGATGCCCCCAGCTCCACCACCTTCAGTAGCTGTGTCCAAACCATCAAAAACAAGGTGCTCAATCGTGTGCTAATGTTAGCAAAACAATTTGTACATTTTGCGCTAAAATGCACGAGCGTATATACACTATATGTAAAATTCTATTTTTAAACAGGATTGGTGGTGCTGCAGTAGAGGATTATGGGGCGGCATCATTGTTCCTTTCTTTAAGAAAGGCCCTTTGTGTGATGAGGTGTGTACAGGCTTGAGACTTGGGTTTTGGCCTCTCTCTAAAAGGCAGGCTTTTTGGTTTTGCAGTACATCCGAGCCTCCTCCTGAGGGTGAGACAGCAATCTTCCTCCATGGTCAAGAGAAGATTTGGAAAGGATTTATCAACATGCAGTCAGTGGCAAAGTTTGTGACCAAGGCTTATCTGGTGTCAGGATCCTTTGAACACCTGAAGGAGGTTAGCAATTTTGCCTGGTTATTGGGCTCATATTTTATTTCAAACTAAGAAATGATTTAATTCAAAACCTTTTGGGCATACATATAAGCAAAAACATCACACTTAGTGTTGTCAATGTTGTGCAGGATTTGCCAGATACCATTCATGTTGGAGGACGGATATCTCCAAGCACAGTATGGGACTATGTTGGGAAACTGAAAACCTCGCTCTCCAAGGTTTGTTTCGAGAAAAACATTTTTATTTAAAAAAAAAAGTGCAGAACATCTTTATTTAAAGGCATTCCATCACTTATGTATTGGTTTTTGCTCTCTTTGTGTTTGCAGGAACTGTGTCTGATCCGGTTCCACCCAGCAACAGAGGAAGAGGAGGTGGCATATGTCTCTCTCTTCTCTTACTTTAGCAGCAGGAAACGATTTGGTGTGGTGGCTAACAACGACCGGCGCATCAAGGACCTGTATCTCATCCCACTTGGCTCAAAGGACCCATTACCCTCCAAACTCTTGCCGTTTGATGGGCCAGGTAAGCATTTACAGGGTTACACATGTATACCGTTGTGGTGTCTTGAAAGCAGTTGAATTTATTTATATTTTTTTGTTTTTAACCTGTGTCGTCTTCGTACATGTGGTGAGTATATTTAGTGTCGCCTTTGTTTTTGGTCTCAGGTTGAAATGAGAGCTTGTTTGATTCATGGGTTTGTACTGTAGGGGGCACTCACGCTCCTTGCGTCTCCCCCTGATAACACCTCTGCATTTAACAGCTGCTGTGCTCTCTGCTGTGTATCTGACTTTGTATCACACATTTCTAATAAAGGAAGTTTGCATCGCAGGTTGCTTCCATTTGAGTCCAGTCTCAGCCTGTTGTTTATTAAGACTTGGCTCGTACATAAACGTAATTCCAACGACTGCGTAATCCATACATTGCGGTAACTTGTCAGATCATTTTATACCACACTGGAATAAACCAGAAATTTTCTTAACATGTCCTCCTAAAAGTACGTAGAAGTAAGTATCTAAACTTTGCAACCAGTAATTGTACAACACTTAACGGTTTCCACATGGCCATTGCAGCCATGGTAAATAAAACGTTTGTCCATCTTGGAAGGTCTCAAATATCAGTACATCTACTGCTGCTTAATGTTCCTCAGAAAGAGAATATTACATACATGAGGTTTTTCCTTTATTAACTGAGTAGAAAAATAAAAGCACACATCTTGAATTTCGGACCAGGTCGATGATGATCCCAAATCAAATTTCAACAGTAACCACCTGTCTGTGGACTATCCAGAACAGTATTATAGTTTACCATCTGTTGCAGTTGTGTTTTGTAAATTGACAGGTGCAGTCTATTTTCAGTTTGTCTCTTGGATACATTTGGCAGTACATTTACAGTTTACTTCAATAACAAACATACCCACTGATAAACAGCTGGCACTCATGTACTAATGTCTTTTTACTTTTCTTTTTAAATTAACCAAGATTAATGACTGCTGATGTATTGATAGGCTACCAGTGTCAGACATTGTATGAAGGGATATACTTTGGGGTTGAGAAATTTTTGTTTTTGTGTCTGTTAAAGCCTTTTGGATTACTGGTTCTTTCTGAAGGCGATGTATTGTAGACATTTTTTTTTTGCCTCTCATTTCACCTGTTTTGTGTGTCGCATATGTTAGAATTGCTCAATCAAACCTTCTGTTTTAGCAGTTTTGTAGAAAGCATGGCAGTCTATTTTGTGAAATTGTCTCTTAGTTCACGCGCAGATGTTTTCTAAGATTCTTGCTTTGTCCATCTTGCAGGACTTGAACCAGCCCGCCCCAACCTCCTCTTGGGGCTGCTGATCTGCCAGAAGGACAAAAAGCGAGCTGGTGCTCCGTTGGAAACTGAGGAAAAACGGTCCAAGACTCAAACCAAAGATGCTGACGACAATGGCCTTCCAAAGCCATCTCCTTTAGTCAAAGCAGAAAGAAGCTCTCGACAGAGTCTTGAAATCCCCTTCAGCGCTACTACTCCAGGGTCACCTCCACGCAGTCCCTCTGAGACTTCAAGCAGCACTGTGACCACCTCCTCAGTCCTTTCCTTATTGTCCTCTGTCAATGCTCCAGGCACATGCAGTACCACTGGCAAGGACTCCCCATCTTCATCCAGCTCTGTTGCCTCCTCTGCAGCAATTGCCACTCCTCTGCAGACTATACTCAACACTCTTTTTGGGAAGAAAAAGCATGACTCTGAAGCTTCCAACTCTCCATCTGATCAGGGTGGAGAGCTCTCTGTTGCACCTGCTACTATGCTAGACCCCATTGTGAAGCAGTTTGCACAGATTTCTAAAGAGAAACAGGTTGAGGAGGACGAAGATGACCGGCCGTATGATCCAGAAGAAGAATATGACCCCAGTAGGGGCTACAATGTGCCTAAGAAGCCTGTTGGTGTTGTAAGCAAACCTGAAATCTCTAAGCAGCCTGAGGTGGTAGTGAATGAAGGTGATGATGTGGCGTATGACCCAGAGGATGACTCAATTTTTGAAGATGTGAAAACTTTAGTACCAGGTCAAGCTAAGGCTGTAACTGAATCTGTAACTGATCCACAAAAGATACTGGAGAGCCTTAAACAGATTGGGGACCAGACATTTCAGAAACAGGGAGAAGAGAAAATGTCATTCACAGGGACACCTGGTGCCTCATTGACACTTCCAGACCAACTCTTAACTCAACCTACCAAATCCCTTTTGGCAAATACTCAGCTACTTCAACTTGGCAAAAAGGTTGAGGAACTAGTGAAATCTTCATCAGTTGCTCCAATGATCAACCAGAGAAGAGATCCCAGACAGAGCAGGGATCCTCGCCAGGCTGCGGCCGGCAGCAAACCGACCGATGAACCTGAGGAGAAAGAGGAGACATCTGCTCTGTTGGCGGATTCTACTCCATCCTCACCCATGGTTCACGAGTCTCAGCCGTCTAATGTGGCTGAACTCCCAGACTCCTCGCCAGGCCCAGAGACACCTCTGCCTCAAGAAGAAGTGAAAGGTGAGATGCTGCCCTTCATGGAGTCAGACAAGGCGGAGGTGTCAATTCCATTATTAGGAGAGGAGATAGAACCTGATATGGAGGTCAACTACATGGACGAGAAAGAGGTGAAAACTGAGGAAGCTGAGCCATTCAAGGCAGATACAGAGATGGATAAGTACAGTATTTGGCCAAATGCTGCTAGTATTTTAAAAGCTGGTGAGGACTCAGAGTATGAGCAGAATAGCCAAGATACACCAGCCACAAGTTATTATAATGAGCCTGCAAACACCTCCACAATAACTTCAACAATCCCAGTACTCACTCAGAGCACAACAATGGTTGACACTCAGTCCCATCACATGCCACATCACATGTCAGTATCAGGCTTTGACAGTGAGTACAGACCTCCTGTTGACATTCCCCCACCATCCAACTTCCCCCCTCCCCATTCGATGCAGGGACAAAACCTGATGATGAGGCCTCTGCCGATGTCTATGCCACTACCCATACAGGGTCTTCCTCCATTGTCAGGCCCCCCTCCTATGCAGGGACTCCCTCCACCCATCCATGTTCATCCTCCCATACGTGGTCCTCCCCCCATGCAGGGTGACAGCAGCCAGCAATATGGTCAACCTTCGGCTGCATACCCTCCATATCAGAACCAGTGGGCAGGCACCCAGCCACCACAGCAGCAGCCTCCTCCTAGACCACTTCCTCAAAATATCATGCCACCTCGAGGACCACCACTACCATTCCCTCCAGTGGCCCAGAGAGGCCCTGGTCCTCAAATGTTTGATCCCTCCATTCCCCCTCAGCACATTGGACAGCAAGGCCTCCCTCTAGGCCTCCCCCCACCTCATGCATTTGACGGACAGAACAGTTTACCGCCACCAAGATACACCGGTCCTCCACCACCATTTAATTTCCCTGCAAACAGAGGCCCTCCTCCGCCTTTCACAGGGCCACCTCCAAGTCACTTTGATAACAGACCTCCTCCGTCCCACTTCCCAGGGCCCAGGGGTCCCCCACCATCTCAGTACGGTGACCGTGGAACTCAACCCCCAGTGGTAGACCAACCTCGAGGCCCTGCAGAACAGTATAACCAAGACAATTCTAACTCTTTCAAGCTTAATGTGGACCAGAATCCAAATCCTCTCCATGTTTTTAAAGACAATCAGGGTCCTCTGCCAGGTCCACCATACCGGGGACCTCCACCTAACCAGTATGAGGACAGAAGAGGCCCACCATCCAGTGGCGAAATGAGCGGACAACACTTCAGTCCACATAACCAGTATGGGAGCTCCAGACCACACTCCTCACCACCACATCGAGGATCTTTTGATGAGCCCAGAGGCCCTCCCCTTCATGAGAATAGACCCCATCCTTCTCAGCGTTTTGGAGGATCAGAGCGGTACCGCTTTGACAGGCACTCTGATGAGGCTAGACCTGTTCGGCACAGTGGGCCGCTACTTCCAACTCCTCCAGAGGCTCCCATAGGCCCTCCAAGTCACATGGGAGCCCACAGTCCAGACCTGCACTGGCGCCACCACTCTCCTGAAATGAGGAGGAGGAGCAGCGCCAACCGAGAGGAGGCTGAACCCCGCAGCGGTGATCGCTTCAGTCGCTTCGAAGGAGGGCACAGAGAACCTGCCCCTGGTCCCTCACAACCCTCTGAAGAGAGACCGAAGGAGCTGCCTGAGGATCGGCGGAGGGAAAGAGAGCGGGAAGTCTCCCACGCTGGCAGGCCGTCATGGGACAGGAGCCAGAGCAAGCGCTGGAGCAGAGAGCAAGAGTGGGATAGAGGAAGAGAAAGGGACCGCGATCGGGAACGTAGCCGCGAAAGAGGAAGAGAGGTCGAGAAGCACAGGGAGGTGGAGGGAGAGCGACACAGGAATCAAGACACAGACAAGAGGAGAGACCGGGAGAGGGACAGGGAAAGAGACAGAGCCAGGGATTCTGACAAGAGGGACTATGAGCGTGACAGAGGGAGAAACCGCGATCGAGAACGAGAGCGGGAGCGAGACAAGAGACGGGACAGATCCCGAAGCAGAGAACGAGACAGGGACAGAGACCGTGGGAAAGACCGTGGCAGGGACAGAGACCGGGAGAGGGAGAGAGACAAAGACAGGGACAAAGACAAAGACAGGGACAAAGACAGGGACAAAGACAAAGACAAAGACAGGGACAAGGACAGGGACAAGGACAAAGACAGGGACAAAGACAGGGATCGTAGGGACAGGAACAGGAGCAGAAGCCGAGAAAAGAGAGAGGAGAAAAAGGACAGTAAACATGATACACCCAAGGAGAGTGATAAAACTGCGCAAAATGACAAGAACATGTCCTAGTCTCTGTTTTATGGACACTACGTTATGGTTTTGAGAGAGACATCTTTCACCGGATGAATCATCACTGTAAATGTAGATGAGCAGTATTTTGTTGAATTCCTGCAGTTGTGTTCCTACTAGAAAAAAGTTTGACAATGTTTGCGTTCTTTTTGTCATGTAGTTTAGTTTATTGCATTTGAAAAACATAAAACTGAAGGCTCTCTAAGTTGCTTGTGTACAAGATGTATTAATTAGGCCACTGAGTCCTATTACATATACCTTTCTCCTGTCAAAGTTTTTTAAAGAAAATGATGTAACTGATTAATACACCATTTGCAATATGTAAATATGAATGTATTTGTGTATATACTGATGTTTTTAATCATACTTTTCTAAGTAGAGAAAATAAAAGCCATATATCTGAGATAGATAATGTGAAAGATAGGGCAACACTGTCTACACACAAATGTGTTTATATGTCCAACAGCTTTGAATTTAAAGGCTAAACTATCTACAGTATACACCTCAATAATGGTCGTTAGTGTCCTGATTTTGTGTCAGCTCAACCAATTAAACCTGTTTAATGACAAGTGTTTTTGCCTCTGTTATTGTAAATACATATTTTTTTGTGTGTAAATTATGAATTCATTTTTGGTCCCAAATTAATGTGAAATTTAGTTTTCAGTAATTCAGAGTGGTAAAGAGTCACATGACAGCCAGTTAGGCCAATGCCTATCAATGTCGGTTTCTAATGTTTACTGCAATACTGTTGCAGTACAGTACCTCCAAAATCCTCCTCCTGCTTTTAACATTTGGTCACTTTACTTCAGTTAGGCAGTAACACAACTCCCACAGAACGGACAGTAGAATCTACCTTCTGTTTTTAGTAATGATCATGCCTTAAATGCAACACTGCAAGAACAGAACCACTATTTCACATTATTTTGTCAATAAACTACAAAATGTTATGTGAATCTAATCAGATTATTAACATGCATTGTTACATTAATAGGAATGAATTCAAGAGATAGAAATGTATCACCATGTTAGGTATTAAGGTATAAAAAACAATGTAAATGTACTGAATGAGACTATGAAGATTTTAGATGATGGGAATTGGGAACAGTGCTTACAGGTTTATTAACCAGTCAAACAGCAACTTTTAAAATATTTCCTTCATTCTACTTACCACACCATAACATAAGCACTTTCATTACGATTGCAAATTTTTCTGCTTTTGGTTTGTGAAAGTCCAGGAAAGAATAAAACAAGAAAAAGTCCAGAAACCAAACTGAATGCTAAAAGCAATAAACTATTTACATAAATGACAATTTGAATCTGTGTGTAAGGTGTCAACTACTCAGGAGACTGGTGTGTATCTGCCTCACTGCATGACTGAATAATTCACTCAATCTTTGCTAAATTGTGTTCGTGCTGAAACAACTCCAAAAAAACAAGAAAATTAACATTTCAATGTCTATAAATGAAGTTTAACTGTTTATATGACAACCGTCACACACACTACCATTTCCTTTTCCTGAATCTATGACGATTAGTATGTAATAAACACAGTATGTAGTATGGATTTGGGGAACTGTGACAGATTCTGCTTTAGCAGCTTCATCCTCATTGTTCAGACTCAAATCCTCCATTCATTCTGTACTTTGGCAGGCCTTTCCCCTTCCCATTTCCTCTGAATATACTTTGGGCACCACACAAACTCATCTTTACAGTCATAGTTGTTGTAGGCAAACTTGATGAGACTCTTGCGTTGACTCTTATTGAGGACGGCAAACACAAAGTAGTTGAGCACGCTGTCCTTAACACTTGGGAGTTGTCTGTTGACGAGAGTCTCCTCCAGGAAGAAGCGGACCAGGGGGGCTTGGTAGTGAGGGTACCCCAGAGTTCCCAGGCACTTCAGGATGCGGGTGATGCGCAGGTTGTTATGAGTGTGGCTGTCGATGACAAACGATAAAAAGGCAAAAAGAAAAAGATTACTTAGACAATCTTATTTCTTTTAGTGAACAATACGTTTGATTAAAATTCAGAGGTCACCTGTCAAGGTTGTTGAATCTCTCTCTCCAGTTTGACGCTCTCTGGACTTTTCCTGTTTCCTCATCACGCAACTCGATACCATAGAAGTCCAACATGAGCTTGTAGGACTTCAACAGATTTGCCTTTGCGGTGCTGTCCTGCAGAAACTCCTGAAAGCAAAGGCACAACTTCTGTCAGAAATTGTGATGCACTTACTCTTGAAATGTTAACTTTGTTAACAGTTTACCTTAATTTCTTCCTTCGTCAGTGGACTGGCCTCATCGTTCATCCCTGGTTCTTGCAGCGGGAACAACCTTTGAGAGAAAATCGTTATAGCAAATTGTAGAAACAGGCGCCGAACCTTTTACATTACATCTGGGATTATAGACTAACTTACCATTGAATATAGGTGTGCACATACTCCAGTGCATCATACTGTCCAAACCAATCTTTGTGGAAACTGTTGATATAGACAGCTGATAAGAAAGACAAGACACAAGAAGTAAACAGATGTTGCACAGATTGAGATTCATCCAGTTGTTCTCAGCCTGGTAGTTGGGCTACACAAAATGTTGATTTTTCTTCACATGCTTCTGTAGTCACTGCTGTTCTCCAGTGATTCAGGCCTCTAAAAGTTATTCAAGTGAACCGTGAGGTTCTTTGGTCAAGCTGCTAACGGACTCATCGCCATCAAACCTGTGATGGGGGGTGACACGTGGACATCACTTTGTTGACTCAATTGGTCCTTATTCTTGATTAAAAAGGTGTTCTGATGCTGATTTACACTGCAGTCAAACTGATTTGACTAATGAAATCACAACTTGTTTCATTTATGTCCCATGCACTTCACACAGTGTGCTTGTAACTGCAGGCCTACCGTCGGGTACAGAGCGCGCCGATCCGGTGTAGAACTTAAAATTAGGGTTGTCATCCTAGTCAACAGACGAAAATTGCACTTAGACATCTATTTATATGTTATATTACATAATAACCAAGTCATATAATAAGTCACATAAACACACAGTCATCGTGTGTGTGTACTTACAGATCCTGGCTTTTTCCAGCGTCGCAGGTTGGTCCGGGACTGTGGGGCAATATATAAATGAACAACGTGTGCATGACATGGGCAGTGTGTAGGCAATGTGCGTGTGTGTGTGTGTGTGTGTGTGTGTGTGTGTGTGTGACTTACAGGGTAGTCATGTCTGTAATTCTGCATGTCTCTTGCTGCACTTTCGAACCTGCTGAACTTGTACTGGTGCACAAGCTGAAAATGAATGCAGGTGAGTTTAAAACTGGAGGAGTCAAGACACACAGTGGCTGTGGCATTTTAAAAAACTGCTGAAAACTGTCACAAAACTGCAGTCAAGTAATTCCCCACATGAGGCTGACGAGGTTTCAGTACAATGCAATCACAATAAGATCACCAAAAGATGCGCGTTTAAATCTAAAAACAGACAGTGCACGCGGGCCTAGAGTGCAGCCAGCTGTGCAGTCAGCTGGGCCCGAGCTGCAGATGTGTTCCTCACGTGTTTGGACGCTGCGGGTCGCCTGCTGTTCTTGGATCTGCTCTGCTGAGGCGCCTCGTCCTCCCACGTTGAATCATAGCCGCAGTACAACTCATCCGTGGTCTCGCTGTCAGACACATCGTCATCTTCTTCCCCTTCTTCCTCCCCTTCTTCATCTCCTTCTTCATCTCCTTCTTCATCCCCTTCTTCATCTCCTTCTTCATCCCCTTCTTCATCCCCTTCTTCGCACCCTGGCCTCCCGCGCGTGGCGAACTCTCGGCCGGAGCCCGCGGCCCCCCCCTGGGCGGCAGCCTCATGTTGAGCCCCGTGGACAGGCTCCACTGGCGACCTTTTCACGCCGAGTTCGTCCTCGCCGTTTGTTTCAGGGTCACCTCGGCCTCCGCGGTCCTGTCGCCAGCCTATCGCTGCCCGCGCGAGTCCGGCTACCGGGCGAAGGTTGGCTGCGATCCAGCGCCACAAGAAGCCGAGCTGGCGCCAGAACCACTGGACCACCGGATAAAGTCGCTCGCGGAGAAGCCAGCCCATCATAAGCACAACGGTTGTGACGACGCGACACGACACCGACACGACCCTCATCTGCCGTCACGAAGCGTTCGTCGGTTTCACTTTCAGTTCGTCTGAAACTGAACAGAAACTTAGTCGCCAACCGACTTCTGGCTAAAGTGACCGAAACAGAAAGAAGCTCTGCTTCTTATATACTCCTCCAGGATCAGCACGCTGGCTGAAATGTTCAAAGTTTTATATTCCTGTTGTTTTAACGGCTATTTAAAAAGCTACACTCGACCTGCTTCTCTGCGATCTGAAAGCACCGTCACGAGTTTCAAGGAAACTAAGTGAAGTCAGGCCCGATCGCATGATCTTAAAATGACATTAACTGACACATGAGTATTTACTTAATTTCAAAGTAAGCAATGCATTTAATGAGACCTAATCTGGTGATTATTAATTAGCTAGGCCTATCTGCACATTTTAAGGGTCTGGCCTAAAGCCATCCCTTAATTGAAACCTAAAAAGGACCTTCATTGTTCAATTTAGGTGGGCTACATTTTTAACCACTTAAATTGTGCAGATAATCCATTTAAAAATACCTTAAATGTATTATAATCCAGTTATTTACACACGAATTAACCCAAATTTGAGGCAAAGCCTAATTTTGCACTTTAATTGAAACATTTAGGTCCTTCAAGGTATACAGTCACCCCTTAGAATCATTTCTCCTTGCAAAAAAACCCCCATTAAAAACTCCTTATTTATATTACAATCCATCAATTTACCCCAAATATGGGACAAACTTATTAAATACCTGAATTGTGAAAGTATTTCAGACCTATCACAGACCAACGTCCCAGCATAAGAGTTTCCTTTTCACACTTTCAAAATGAAGGATAAATGACGAGGTCGCTGGCTGTCACACCACCAAACTGCTTGATTTAAATTAAGATGTTTGGTTGGGTGAATTAAAGATGATTTAAAGTGCTGTTGTTTCATGCGTGTAGTGCATTGTCGAGTACGTGAGCCCATTTGAACCACCGTCTGGGAAATCACACTTGAGTCGGTTTACCATATTTTTTGTTTAGGAAATTGAAGATTTGATTCATTTCTAAGCTTTCTTGTCTC
>JAVQJF010011955.1:0-20495 GCA_036023855.1 Gadopsis marmoratus
GCACTTGTTAATATAGAGCAAGTCCAAGCCAACTCAATATGTACAGACCCAACAATTCCACCATGAGCAAGCGCTGGGCGACACTGGCAAGGAAAAACTCCCTTTTAACAGGCAGAAACCTCAGGCAGAACCAGGCTCTTGGTGGGCGGTCATCTGCCTCGACCGGTTGGGTAGAGAGAGAAAAAAGAAGATATGGGGGGGGGTAAGGTAAGAGCAGAGCAGGATGAAAGAGAACACACAGCAAACACAGTACAACTCCACATACAGAAAATGCAAAGTAATGGCAACTACAATGTTATTGACAACAGCAGCTACACTAATAACAACAGCTACACTTGGATTTTTGTCAGACCCTTTTTAGAGATTTTCCTGCAGCATTTAATACAAGACAAGATAAATGCAGCACTTTACAATATGAGAAAAAACTATCAGATCTGGTGACAAAAATGATGACAAAACATTGTATGGCGATTTCCACAGCCCTGCATTCTTTGAATTGTGTTTTCTTTCCCACGTGTTGATTCATTTAGTCCACTATTGCTGTGTCCAATAGCATAATATATTACAAGATATGATTTACTGTTGCAGCATTAATGCAACGCTCATCAATTGGAAACATTTCGCCTTCCAGACAGAGAAGCTTTAATGCAGCCAGGTTAACAGTCATTTTATCGCTGATTATTTTCACACACCACCAGAAAATGTGCAAAACATAAATCCTTATATTTGTCATTTCAACCTAATCCTCAAATTCTTAGTTTCCATTAGCAATGTTCCAGTCTCATGTGGGTCAATTACTTCTACACATCCGTGTGTGTGTGGCTGTGACATGTCTGTATATAGAGCAGCAATATATACTCACATTTTTATCTCCTTAGCAGCAATTTCGATGTGACACATATCACACGTATCCACATACCTGCTTCTGATAAGCACAGTGTCGGAAACTGCCTGAGTCACAGATCTGCCCTGTTCATGATAGCAGGCTGTACAGGAATTATGGAGCTATATCAGCAAGGCTGCAAAAATACCGTCATCCTGTGGAGCCAAACTGTTTTAGAGATAACAATTCATGAATGAGCTCTCTCAATCATCAGAACATGTCACCAAGTAATCTCAGACTTTTTCAATGTCAAGTCTTTTTGTATAGCCAGAATCTAATAGAGCAAATGGTTATTATTATTTATAAATACAGGACTGTGTGATATGAGTCTGCACTGACACCTAGTGGCCTCATGTGTCTCAGCATTCTCTGTTCAGGCTCCAAAACCAAAACCCACTGATCAGAAAAACCTGTCTTTGATACATTTGTTATATGATGTATATACAGTATAAGTGTGTCATAAGATAGAGGTGCAGCAGATTAATAAACTGTGACCAGTAAAGGTGAAATCACATTATAAAAATATTTTTGGCTTTCTGAAAAGACCAATTTAAAACACTACGTATGGTTTAGAAACAGATTGGATAGTTCAAGGCCGTCTTCTGGCCTTGAGGGCTTCATAGTGCTGCTTCTTTCTTTATCTGTATTCGTAAGGTGAATAAACATGACTGTTTTATTAATCATATGACCATTTTTCAAATCACTACCCACTCCATTACAGTGGTAATATGATGTCTTTTAATGCCTGCAACTTTTTAATTATATTTAATTAAATGTAAATGTATAACTGAAGTGATTTTCTCTTTTTTGCCAGATTTAAAAGATTGTAATTTTACTTGATTCATGAGCAGGCACTTCCACTTGTATCTTGTTCCATAGCTTAAATTGCTCTTGCAGTCTTCATGTAATATTTGAGAGAATGCTCTTCAGATGGTAAAGGTTATGAGCAAGCAGCATTAGTGGGGCTTTTTACAGTCAGGTCCATAAGTACTTGGACAGTGACACAACTTTTGTACTTTTGCCTCTGTACACCATCACACTGATTTGAAACTAAGCAATCAAGATGTGATTGAAGAGTAGACTTTCAGCTTTAATTCAAGGGGTTCAACAAAAATATCACATTAACCGTTTAGGAATTACAGCCATTTTTGTGCAAAGTCCCCCATTATAGTAGATATAGTTACTTAGTAAGATATAAAACAGTACAATAACAGCAGCTGTGAGATGTTCCCTGATCTCCTCATTAAGCCTGTAATAGACGACTTCACCACAAATCTCTACCTGCCTCGATCACAACATAATTGATGTCACCACAAATCTTGGCTTTGCTGCCCAGCTGCAGTCTTTATCTGAGCTTCAGGCCTTCGTAAAGGTCAGATCTTATGTTGAATCTGACAAATTAGTTAATTACACACACAGTTAAAATTGCTCTCTAATGTGAGATGTTACCAAAGGGTCAGGGTTTGACGTGATGCTAGCACAAAGAAGCTTACCCAACCTGTGTTCAAACTGCCAAAGATCTTTTTTTCCCTCCGGACTGACCACTTTCATCAGTTGTCCCTCCTAGGCTTGATAAACAGCTTTGACACATCTTTCAACTCCGTCCCACTCTGCTCCCTTAACGGTGTCCAAAATGAGGGAAATCGCTTGGTCAGGGTGACAGACGATGAGTGACACACAGAGAAAAGAAATGATGGGAGATACAAGGTGAGCAAGAACAGAGGAAGAGTACTTTTGTTACCTGTGAAACCCGTGTTTTTGTGATTAGATGGTGACATGAAGGAGGAAGCGGCCGTGCTGCTGGCAAGAAAAGTCTGCATTATGGGTTATTTTCCCATCTTGCTCCATCTACTCTCGGCTCCATCTGAACCCCACTGAGGTAGTCAGTCTATTACAGCAGCCAGATTTGATGCAGCCAACAAAAGAATGTGATTGCACTCCTATGCCTGTGCTTGCCTTGCATTGTAACCAACTGCTCCGCTGCCGGTCATTATGGCATACAGCAGATACTGTATGACACTACTCTTGAAGGTGTAATGTCAACTGGGAAAAGCTTTCATCAGAAGTCACCATGTCGGCTAATTAGTGACCACTTGGCCACATGAGAAAGCTTATGGTTTCACATCCTCGGTGAGAGGATGAGATATCCAGTTCTTACAATGACAACGGACTCAGCAGTAACTCAATTACAGACATATCATTAGTCACAAAAAAATCTATTCAATGTGAATGAAAAAGAAAAAATATATATATTTTTGTACCTTCCTGGAATCTTTTTGTAGCTGTGTAGAATTTATGAAAAGATACATTTTTATATCTAACTCGTGAAGCTGCTGGATCATCTCCTGCTGGGGGATTCTGTATACTGCTTATTCTGTATTTCTCATAGTAAGCATCATGCCATAAATAAGGAAATGTTTATTTAAAAAAAGTTAATAAAAATGTTTATAACATAAAAGTAAAAGCTTATTCATTTTATAATCAAGTTTAATTGATGTCAAGTGAGCAAAAATAAACGCACTGCACAAGAAAGTATATAGTGTACACAGTGTACTGCATGTAAGTTTGCTAACGAAAGTATCTGAATTGACCCGAATCTCTAACCAAACAGCGGTTGCATTGCACTGTGGGTAATGTAGGCATCGGCAGGAGAA
Organism: Gadopsis marmoratus; assembly: GCA_036023855.1. Taxonomy (NCBI): domain Eukaryota; kingdom Metazoa; phylum Chordata; class Actinopteri; order Centrarchiformes; family Percichthyidae; genus Gadopsis; species Gadopsis marmoratus. The sequence goes on from JAVQJF010011955.1 coordinate 3,538, forward strand.
TGTGTGGGGGAAAAAAGACAGTATCTCTGGTTCTGCTGCTTCAATTTGAATGATTTTTTGTAAACTGTCCATCATGAGTCCATCAGTGTTATAGGAGTGCAATGCTAAATCGGTGGAGTACTTTAAAAAAACAGTTCATCCTTTAATTTACTCCTAACCCTAATTTCAAAGTGAAATCGACAGCAATGATATGTGCATGAAGGAATGGACCAAAGCCCCCGTAATTAACACAACCAAGTTCAGGAATGATGACCTGAATAAGCCACTCCATTAATCATATGGCGGGCCAGATAAGTTTTCTTTTGGAACCAGCACTCACTAGGGAATGGAGCTCACACCAGATTCCCTCTGTTATTGTGTAGTGGCTAATTAGTGACAGAAATCTCTAAATTGCTGTATTTTCTCTGCTCAGGTGGAGTCTCCACTCATTGCTCTATTCAAGTGTAAAATTAGATGCAGATGTCCATTGTGTAACCATCTCAGAATGATATGTACTTCTCTCTAATATGTCAGAAATTGCCAGCTCTCACAAAAGCTGATCATTTGCTCTTGGCTGGGTCAGGCTCAATAGGGAGCTCTCTATTTTAGAGCACTTTGCTGTCCTTTCATGTGGCTTTTATCATATTGAATTTGAAGCTGCCTGTAGTCTGTCAGCAATGAGTCCTTATCAGCTTTCTTACACAGGTCTCCCTGTAACAGCTTAAAATGACATAAATTATTATACACAGTATAAGTTCATATGACATTTTGTTTGGTCATCAGTGGCCAAATGATCCCGTCTAATGGAAGACAGACAGGGCTGTAAATCCTGTCTGATAATTCAGTATAAACCGTGACACTTCATACCTACTGATCTCCACGGAGCACCTTCCACATCACAGTTTACATTGAGAGCTCTTTCTTCATTGTTCAGAAATCAGGAAAAGAAAAGCTGACATAGTCGATGACAAGATCCTGCATAGACCTGCTGAACACCTCTAATTATGAGGAAAATAATTAATACCATCAACACCAAATGGACTGGAAATCCAGCGGCTGCTATTACAGTGAAGCACACCTGTCCCTGTCCTTTTAGTTAAGCACAATGGTTGGATTTGAAGGATGGCTGTATAGGATGCCGTCAGAAAGCACAAAAGGTGTAACTAATAAGTCAGACTGCCTGCAATAAAAGGGATTGCTTTGAACCACAACCCAGCACTCTGCCAAGACCAAGACATTTTGTTCTCTCGCGGCTAAAGTCTGGCTCAGAGAGTGTTGCACTGTTAGAGTCTCAGAACTGGAAAACATTTATTTGGCTTTGCTACATTTTTGATATCAAAATTCACCTCAGTTGCGACGTGTAGCACTGGTTAATGAACGCTAAAGTTGCTAAAAATTGACTATGGATAATCTTCTTTCCCGCTGTTTTTTATATTTTAAAAGGTCGCTGCAAAGGGAAATATCCAGTAGAGGATAGAACACATAAACGACAGGAAATTAAACATAAATAATTCAAAACATAAAAAAAGGCCCCTTAGCAAAGTAACAACGCATAAAAATATCTCCAGTCATCATCAGGTGAGTTGATGCTCTCACAGACACAGATGCTTCCAACTTGTTGCTGCAATACAGACACAAGCAGCAGGATGAGAAAAACTCAAATTTGATTCTTTTTTTTTCCTTTTTTGACATATGTGAATTTATGGAAAGCCTCCACAAATGATAATGTACAGAAATTGATGCTTTTATTATTACAAGGATGAATGCCGTGCGTACTTTGGCAAGAGTTTATCAGTACACGCTTATTATCGTTTGAATGCCAGCCTCGACACACAACAGCAGAACAGCCTTAAAGCGGTGTTTTTGCAGAATGCGACAAAACGCGTTCAGCCTCCAAGGTGGGTTTGAGTTGGAGCTGATCCTCAGACTGGAGTCCGTCCGCCTCCACTGACTTGGCACCAGCGGAGCGCAGACAGAACAAGTTTCACACGTCGCTGCCTCGAAGGGAATATCGAGGAGAGCAGCTTCGAGACTTTTATTGCCGTGCTGATATGACGTCGCTCTGATTTATTGATCATAAAAGAGGAGAGTGAAGATGGACTCATGGCGGGTTGTGTGAGAGAAGACCAAACCTGTGGTAAGGAACTGTGTTACATTCTGACCCAAACCATTAACAAAACGTATTGCTTTACGAGAACGTGGGATTGTTTTCACATTAAGATTATTCTTTATTTGATTGAGTGATTCATTATTTTTTTTTTTTTTGGATGAAAGTAGCTGACACTAAAATTATTCCTGAAAATGTGGATGTAAAATTTGCCTCACTATTGCTGGTATATTTGCTGTGCTAGGTTGCAAATTACATTTACCCAGTTACTCCCAAATCTGCATGTAAGCTGTATAGTAAAATGTTGTAAACTCTTAAATTAGCTGAGCCTCCCTTCCAAGTCAGTGAAGTGATGCTTAATCAAGTAAATCTCTCACCAGACTGAATGTATAAAAGCCCTTTTTTTTTGTTTTATTCCAAATATTTCGGTACAAATGAATCATCTACTGTTCATCCTCTCCCTCAGATTTCATTTCCAGCATGTCAGCCAATGGGAGCTCAGAGACAGGTTGCAGGTCAGAGGTCAGACCAAGCAACAACACCTGCAGCGAGAAGGAACTGTCTATCACCGCCTCTGCCATCTCCATGACCGTGGGCATCTTCTCCAACAGCCTTGCCCTCTTCATCCTCGTCAAATCCTACAACCGCATCCGGATCAAGTCCAAGGCGTCCTTCCTGCTGTTTGCCAGCAGCCTGGTGGTCACAGACCTGCTGGGTCACCTCATCAACGGCTCGCTGGTGCTTTTTGTCTATGCCTCCGACAAACAATGGGAGACGTTCGACCCTCACCGCATCGTGTGCAGCGTCTTTGGCGTGTGCATGGTGTTCTTTGGCTTGAGCCCCTTGTTCCTGGGGAGTGCCATGGCGGTGGAGCGCTGCATTGGAGTCACCCGGCCTATCTTCCACTCCACAGCATTGGCTTCCCACCACATGAAAAGGCTGCTGGGACTCATCTGGCTGCTGGCTGCCCTGGTGGCTGTGCTGCCTGTGCTGCTGTGGAGACCCTACAAGGTTCAGAGCTCCAGGAGCTGGTGCTTCTTCCATATGGAGGAACCCAAAGACTGGCTGGATGTGCTCCTGCCTCTTCTTTTCTCTATACTGGGGCTGCTGGCCCTACTGCTCTCCATTGTGTGCAACACTCTGACGAGCTGCGCTCTGCTGCAGGCCAGGCTGCGGCGCAAGCATCACTGCAGAGGCACGTCCTACCACATAGAGATGATCTGCCAGCTGCTGGCTATCATGTTGGTGTCCTGTGTGTGCTGGGGCCCACTGCTGGTAAGAATATCTCCTCAGTAGACCTTTAACTCTGCGATAGGACTTTTGTAGGTGTAAGTTGAGTTGCATATTTGCTGCTGCCTGAATCCATAAGACTGAGTTGGAACTCCTTATTAATCCAGGTTTATATTAATTTATATATATGAATTGGTTGATAGTAATTATCTCAACGTGTTAGCAATTATCTATCATTACATTTACATTCCCACATACCATTGTTTTTCCAATCTCCAAACCACATCTCATATTTCCCGTGTGTCTGTCATGGATTTTGAACACTGTCAAGTGCACAGTGACTTTCAGAGACAGTGAAATGGGTTTAAAAATGAGACAGAAACCTGGCAGTTTGTATTATCAAGATGTGTGATGAAAAGATGACTCAAAAAAGCATGTTTTTAAGGTTTCTGTACCACTGCTCTTCATTTTCAATCTGTCCATCCCATTTCCTGTTTACATCATACTGTTTACTGTAGGACCTTTCCTCCTCAGACCTCTGGAGCAGACCTGCACACACCCCTGTCCTTCAAAATTCCCACTCGCTCCTGATTGAACAAGAACAAGCTCTGTAATGTTCTTTAGGTTATTCCTCAATGCCGTTTTGTTTGGATGCCAATTTGCAGCAAACACATTATTACATCACACAAAGAGGTGCTTGAGAAACATTTCACTATTTCTCAAAATATCTGGATAAACAGCTTGGCTGCTGTAAGTAAACATTGCAATGGGTGTGACCCAGCACATAATTTGTCATAATGAAAGTCCAATGAAACAAACTTTGGTGTTTGTTGAAACAACATGTTTGAATGAGATTGAAGTGATATTTTAAAACAAGCAAACACTGTGTTTTCGTGGCAAAAAAAAATCAAATCGTGTTTTTTTTCTCGAGTTTAATAAGTAGTGATTCATTTATGAGTCTTCATTCGTCATGGCAATGCTCGTGTATTGAAGCATTGTACATTTGTGGAAAATAAGGAATGTGCCACTCATGACAAGTCACCTAGTGATAGATGACATCAGTCTTCATGATGAGTTGGAAAACATAATTGTTGCTTTACAGACTCTTTTGTGTAACACTGAATATCAATTATTATTCCAGTAAAGCCTTTGCATGTCTCAGAAACACACTGAGTGCAAAGATGATGCTTTCAACCAGCCAGTGAAAAAAGTGTAATATTTATTAAATTAAATAAACAGTGATAGACCTGAGTAATATTAAATGATAGGCCTACAGTTCTGTCTATTTATGTCTATTAATGTATTTAATGAAGGATTTTCCCACAACCTGAAATCACACGCGCCGTCTTCATAAACACTTTTAATTAAAGCAATTATTATTGTGGCTTTATTAAGTTTTTCTGTCACTTTCCATTATTTTATGACCTCCCCACTAGATCCGCATCATCATTCTGAGCATCAGAGCCAACGACGAGCCTGCGTCTTTCAGTCTCCTGATGGTGGTACGTATGGCTACGTGGAACCAGATCCTGGACCCCTGGGTCTACATCCTGCTTAGGAAGGCCGTTCTGAAGAAAATATTCATGTTATTCCACAGCTTCTGGGGCCCAACATCTTATAACCAACACCGCTGGCAGTGCAGTACGCTCCGCAGTTCGATGGAGAGCAGCAACTCCGGAGCTGGCCCATCTGACTGCCGCTGTCTCGGTAGATTACCTCTGCCAGACACTGCGATCAAATACACCACCTGAACCTTGGTCCCAGTGTTTCGATCTGAGGACACCTGTGAGAAAAACAGGAAGAAGCTGTGACTGAGAACTTTGTTGTTATTGTACCCAGAACAAGACGCACATTTGGAATCGTACATAAACTAAGCTACTATTATGAAGTTGATTTCCTTGCTCTCTTTGGAGACGTAAAATGATAACCATGTACTGGCAGTATTGTGGTCCGTTGTGTAACGTGGGATTCACTTTTTCTTCTCAACCATCAGCTCTGTTTTATGCATCAGCTGCCCTGAAGAAAATATGTCTTTTTTCTATTGGAAAGGTTTCCATCATTGTTCTTTATGCTCCTGAAATGTCCATATGGTAGCTCCAGCTGGTGCCCTTATCTTCAACTTAGGAATTTTATTCAGTCTGTTTGATTCTCTTTGTCTTATTTTGTTGTTGCTGGTATTGGCAGTAGTCCTGGTATGTGAATGTTATATGGTGATATGAATTCCTGATTGTGATCTAATCAGTCAGCTAATACAGGCTACATTTCTCTGGATTATAATGTGAACAGATGCTTAAAACAGTTTATGTAGGCTGAGCAGAAATATGTGCAAATAATGTAAGATAAGTGTGTTCATCATCAATTTTGATCCAGTCTACAGAAATATTGAATATTAAGTAATTGTAGCATACAGTTAATAGAGAATCTATCTATCTATCTATCGCTGTCTGTTCTTTCAACAGAAGATCATGCTCCATTGATTCCAGGCATTTTCATACAACCATGACAGAGAGAAATCAGACAGAACAGGGCCTGTCAGTGTAAGTTGTAAGTTGTTTGTAAGTACTGTAAATGTAGTGTTCTGCACAAGTGCATTTGTAGCAATTCATCGCTCTCTCATGAAATCCTTTAAATTTCGTTCAGCTGAACTGTGTAATAAAGGTGAAAATGGAAAAACGAAATATTACAGAGCAAACTGAATTATCTTTTTCTGTTATAATGGCTCAGGGTAATGTGAGTCAGGAGGGAGCTATTCTCCATCAAAAACATATTTTGCCTCTGTGGAGTCTGGACTATGGCACTGGGATAATGATAGACTTTTTCAGTGTTCAATTATAATGATTTAATTCCAATCAATTGTATTCATTGAAAGTAATCAACCATGTGAGGTGGAGTATAATAGGCAGACACAGAAACAGAAAAGCTAAAAGTTAACTTACAAACAATCATTTTAGAATTCCACATGAGAATCCATGTATTATTTAAAAACCGAATAAGGAAAGAGAATTATTACTTGGCAAATTGAATTGTGTTTTTACAACATGTTGTTTACTGTGAGCTTCAAAGCTAACTAGAAAAATTGCATTTCCTGAACAAAATGCGTGTGAATGCTGAAAAGCTGAAAGGCTGTCGCTAAACTGGACAGCTGCGCAACAAACTGCAGAAAATGCAGAAATCTGAAATGCAGAAATATTTTAAGTATAAATTGTTAAAAGGCTGACGCTAAACTGGATAGCTGACTTGAATGTTGAATAATATAGAAAATAGCTGAATATAAGCATAAATGTGCTCAAAGAGCTGAACATTTCCATAATTTGAATGCTGCTGAATCAGCATTCACACTAATTAGGCTAATTCATCAATTTACAATACCTTTACAAAAATGCGTCAGTTTATTGATTATAAATACATATAAAAACACTGATTATAAATGTTTCGAATGGGAGCTTTTCGTTGCACTTGATCACTTTATACGGCAGTAGGGTTTGTTGGTGTAATGTATAAAGTGTCCTGCAGGTGGCAGCACGACGCTCAAACCCCTCCAGCTGGTCGGAAGGGGACGAAGAAGAAAAATCCGTACGGTGTGTGACGTAATCTCTTCCTCACGGCCTCCATCTTTCAGTGCCGCATGCCTCTGTGGATATTTTGAGCAGGTTTGGGGTGATACATTGTTGATTTGCGTGCGACGCGCGGTGTTTGTGGCGTGCGCGGTTGTCGGCGTGCGTTCGGAGCGGAGCTGTCGGGCTGAGCGGGGCAGCGACGGGCTGCGTGTTCAGCCTGCGGGCCCCGTGTTGTGCTTCCATCGCTGCAGCCGCTAACACACAGCAGACGGTGTGCCGACAAGTTGGAGCCAGCCCGAGTTGTTATTGCATCGGCGCGATCTCAGTTTTCCTCTCTAATGTGTTTTTATTGGCGTGTAAATTGTTGGTAAAACGTTACTGTGTTTTTTTTCCCCCATTTATTCTTAAGTCGGCTGCATCTTTAGAAACTCCTCTATCCCCGTCTCCTGGTTCGCTCATGCTGCTGCTGCTGCTGCAGGGTCGACAGGGTTTAGTCGTTTAGCTAGCTGCACATAGCATTAATTTGTTTTCAACATTGTGCACAATTTGCTCACATTGTAGGCGACAACATGAATCAAGAAAAATTGGCTAAACTTCAAGCCCAGGTCCGGATAGGAGGGAAGGTGAGTTGACACCCAGGAAGTGGTTTACCGTACCTATTGTTGTGATATGAGAGGTGCAATGTTAATTGGTTTAACGTGCTCCTTTTCAGCGTGTCACACAAACTATGCTAAGCCGAAACCTGCAACACATGCATCAACAGTGGAATCTATACTTGTTTCTGTTTGTTTTTTTAGCATTTCCTAGAATCCTTGGTCCTTTGGTCTGTTAGGGTGGTGCCATTTTCAGTACAGCAAATGAGAAAGTGTCTGAGACTGTGCCTTACTTTCAGATAAGAGCTCAAATCCAAATGTATTAAAATAATATTTGAGCTTTGTGATCAAATTATGCAGAGCGGAAACACTTGGTCGGGGATTTGATTAGCTGATTGACATACAATTATTCTGCAACTATTTTGGTCAATGAGTTAAATAAATTCAGTCATTTCTTTTCTAAGCAAAAATACCAAATATTTCTGGTTCCAGCTTCTTTCATGTGAGGATTTTCTGATTTTCCCAGTTTCTTATGTTGTAAATTTATCTCGAGCGATTTTGAAGATGTCAGGTAGGAAATTGTTATTCTTATGTTTACTCTATTTTATGCAACATTTTAGATGAAGCAATTGTTCAATAAATAATTACGAGATGGTTTGAGAAATATTTATATACTTTGATCCATTACTTGCTTGCCTAATTCAAAGGATAAATCGGTATTTTATGGTGGCGTGATACATTTTTAATGCAGCAAAATACAGTGTCACAGAATGTGCCTTTAGAGATTATTCAATTTCATATTTATTCAGTCTTATTTTTCACTCTTTGCAAAGAAATGATGGCGCCTGACTGACATGGAGTCATTGCACGGCAGTGTAACAAAAAATAAAATCTTGACTAAAACAGGAGACGTCATCTCACCTCGAAGACCGGAGTAGAGCTCGGAGTAAATCTGCCAGCCTAATATATCAGCTTATATCAGCTTGTCACCGATATATTGCTATCTGGCCGGCCGACGACAATGAAATGTGATACAGAAATGCCAAAGACCAGTTTATGGCCGTTATAAACAGTGATACGGCACATGGTTCCATCAACCAGAGAGTATTGGCTAGTTTATTTCTAATTTGCAAAATGTCCCGATCAGTACATATTATCACAACTAGAAACAAATCTAAGGGATCTGTCTTAACACTGTATCGTGTTTATACATAACTCAAATATCAGCCTCAAACATCTGCAGGTCTAGACTGCCGACAACAAAATCACATGGCAAGTTGTTTGGTTCATATGTGTATTGATTTGAGAGCCTTGTATGAAATACTGTAATACACCAGGATTTGACAACAGAGGCTTTGTTGCCCCAGTATCCTTTTCTCTTTATGCTGTCACTCTTGTAAGTCGAAGCTAGCTTCAAGTCGCTGTCATTTAGGAGCTTCATGTCTGCTTTGGTTTTAGGGATCTGCACGCAGGAAGAAGAAGGTGGTACACAGAACTGCAACAGCTGATGACAAAAAGCTTCAGAGTTCACTAAAGAAGTTGGCTGTCAACAATATTGCTGGAATTGAGGAGGTAAAATGGCCTGGATCTTCTGTATAAGGAAACCTTCAGTGTTGGCTTATTACTGTGATTGCGTTAATCTGGCCTGTGAGCGTGAATGCATTCTTGCGTGGCCACGTAGACCAGACCGCCTTCAGGTTTCTCACATTTATCTGTAATCGGCATTCACGTTCACTTCAGCAGTTCGCCATAACTGCAAAGGCTGAGTGGTTCTCTCTTCTCAGGTGAACATGATCAAGGATGACGGGACTGTGATCCACTTCAACAACCCCAAAGTTCAGGCCTCTTTGTCGGCCAACACCTTCGCCATCACGGGCCACGCTGAGAACAAGCAGCTGACGGAGATGCTTCCCGGCATCCTCAGTCAGCTGGGAGCAGACAGCCTCAGCAGCCTGCGCAAACTGGCAGAACAGTTCCCTCGGCAAGGTGGGTGTGCCTGGATCTCTCAGACCGGTGACAGTTCACAGTCTCTGGAAAAAGAGATGGGTGGGGACTTCTGTCTGTCCAACATAGCAGTGTATTTTAGTTATGAGGCTTGATTTAACGCGGCACTGAGCAGATTTGCATGTTGGTGGCTTCAAGCGGTGAGCGGTAACCTATGGAAAACATTCTTGCATGCAGCATTATCGTGTTTACCGACTATCGGCAGACTTATCCTTCAAGAAAACATCAGGTTACAAGCATTTAATATCGCTAACGCTATAATCTATTTTAAAATTTTTCTTTTGATTTGTACATTTCATCCCAGCTCTTGACAGCAAGGCTCCAAAGGCAGAGGACATTGAAGAAGAGGATGATGATGTTCCAGGTAAGGCTAATATGTTTGTTTTTTACTCACTTTTACTTTAAAATGAAGAACCACTCTGTAGAAGTAATATTTTGTCTACTGCAATCCTTGGGGAGGGATAAAATCTTTGATATGATGTTGGATAGTAAAAACAGTCATACGAAACTGTTTTCTTCCCATGTAATAATTCACAATGTGTTGTTGTGGTTCTGCAGATCTGGTGGAGAACTTCGATGAAGCGTCGAAGAACGAGGCAAACTGACGCACATGAAGCTCACGCGCACACCGACTGGACTGCAATGAAGCAAGAAACCTTCCCTGGTGTTTTTAAGCCTAGTCATCCAGACGCATCAGACACTAGCCCCACAAACCAGAGACTTTTCTATTTTACGATGGCCCCGCAGGATGTCCAACGCAGACTGGCTTGTGCACTTCTAAAAGATAAAATACTCCCTTCTGGTAAATGGTTAAACCCCTTCACCACGTTGTCAGGATTACAGTGGTCATTACAGCTAGTCTTAAGACTTTTTGTTTATGAAACAAAATAAAGGCGATTTAACATTTTTTAGATGGTGCTGTGGTCATTGACACGATTTAGTTTGGCCGTGGAGGTGATCTGCTGACAGCTGCAGGATGACAGGCAGGCTTCATATCTGGCACCATAGCTGTGTTGTGTTGTCCTGCACTGCTGTCCTGCACTGCACTGTTGTCCTGCACTGCTGTCCTGCGGGCTGTGCAGGCGGCGAACTGGGGAGGGCCGCTCCTGCACACCCCCTTTTTGAGCTTCTCCAAAGATCTGCAGCGAGACACGGGGGAGGAGGGAGGCGAACACATCCCACACTCCGTAGGCTCGCGAGCGAGAGGCACTGCTGCTTGGACCCGGGTTCCACTCGGATGTAAAAGGCTAAGATGCTGAAGTTCTTCTCTGCGCGGGATGACGAGAATGAAAGCCTTCTGGGAGCCATAACGGAGGGTAAGAAACGCATTGATCGCAATGGGGTGGGGACGCTTTACTCCCCCCCCCCGTTCACCTTCTTGCGCGTTGCAGGACGATGATTCTGCGTTTGTCAAAGAAAACGGCTGATCCAGCATTTGGCTGCGCGCATAGTCCGCATCGTGTGTGCGCGCGCGCGTGTGTGTGTGTGTGTGTGTGTGTGTGGACGGACTCTACACACACACGCGCGCGCTGTCCGCAGAGTCCTCGAACGCCTCACCAAGCATCGCCTCAGTGAAGTGTCCTGCTTGATGTGATGTAACGGGATGCGGGGTTGAGTGTCGCATTGCCGCCGGCCTCGGTGCCTGCGAGCAGGTTAAACATTTGCACGTGCGTCGAATGCGTCACTGTCCCGGGAAGCGCTCGCACCGCTCCGCCGGACCGGACCGGAGCGGAGCGGTGCCGCCCCGCCGCCGCCGCTGCGGGGAGCCTTCGCGCTGTAGCCCGCAGGTGATGATTTTGCGAAGGAGCTGCAATGCAGTTTGGCCTGGAAACGGACTTCTTTCACCCGTTTGTCCAAACGAGCGTCACAGGCTACTTCTACATCTACAGAGCTGAACAGCTGACTGCGAGTCACCGTGTTACAGCGCAGATGGACACTGTGGACGCATCAGCTGCATGTTTCTATGGGGGGGTTGGAAATTACAGTATGAATAACGGTTATTCCCGATAACCATGTGAGAGAAGGGCGCTGAAAGAGTAAGTGGCTCTAATCAGAGGATGTTCTGTCTTTCTGTAGAACCTCATGTTGATATTATGAATGAGTCATTTCAGAATCGTGTTATTTGACTGTGTTTACAGTGAAGCTCACCTTGAACACGATGTGCACATGCAGAAAACAAGCTCGGATCCAAACTCCGACGTGCAAACCATTTTGTTACCATTTGTTAATTTGGTGACACACAACTAAAGGGCCGATACAATAAAAAAGAGTCCTATCTGTAAGTCCTCAGGGTAATATATGGGAGCCAATTGTACACAGAACCACTATTGAACTTTTTGCAGCTATGGGTTACAATGAGTATTGGTTTCATATCAATATTTAGTCCACAACAAACCTCTTCTCTTCCTTTTCTCTTAACCATGTAGTCTCGTTCTGTGATCAGGTATACTTCAGCCGAGTGCTAATACTGCCTTTAGTGAGGATTGAAAGCTATGAGGTATGTCCAGGGTCATGAAATAAATGATCCCATGCTGTTAAATGGCCACCTAGCACATGTCAACACAGCTTTTCCACCCAGTGAGTCATTATTAATGAACATGCATACTGTGTGTAAGTGTGTGTGCGTGCTTGAAAGAAGAAGAGAGAGACACTGAGTGTTGATATCATCATGCTCCCCCTCGAAACAGATGAAGGAGACAATCCGTCTCTTCAGGATACCAAGCACCACTGGCTGAACAGACCCTGCCTGCTGGTGCTCAAAGATGGGGATGTGTCAAAACCAGGACTGGGTTGCGACCAAATAAGACCAGAATCTCCATCCAAGGCCTCCTCAGATGCATCAGTCAGAAGCAGCTTTGGGTCATGTGAGCAGAAACCATCTGACCATCCTGCAAAAACTGCATCACCCTCCCAGCTGGAGGAAGGCAGCTGTACTGTGACCGCCATCTCCACATGGGGTGAGAGTTGTTTCGGGGAGTCTTCCAGTCCCCTGGTGCTGAGACCTGCAGAGGCTCCATGGCCAGATGAAGAGGAGGAGGAGGAGGAGGTGGTGGCAGAGGCAGAGGAGAAGAAGCCCCAGGCTCTCCCATCCAAAGAGGACTCTGTGATCGAGGAGAAGGAGCTGGAGGAGAGCAGGCTGGAGCAGCAAGAGCAGTCCTGCAGCTCAGAGGCGACTGCAGCATCCCCTACTATCTCACATGAGGAGGCTTGTGGCACGGAGTCCAGGGAGCTCCAGAGCCAGTTTGAGGTGGTCAGTTCTAGTGGAGATGATGAGACGGACAGCAGCAAGGCCCAGGCAGCCAGTCCGGAGGGAGCGGCCGGGGACTGTGCAGCTGCTCCTATGGATCCTGACAATGAGTCCCAGCTGAGCCCCGTTGGTATTCTGTCCAAGGATCGAGGCACCGTGCTCGGGGAGGTAGCTCCAGTGTGGGTCCCTGATGCTCAGGCACAGGTCTGCATGAAGTGTGGGGTCAAGTTTACATTTACTAAGAGGAGGCATCACTGCCGTGCTTGTGGAAAGGTGAGGAACAATGTAAAGTTTATATGTTGTGCAGCATTTAAAATAAGATTTCATTAGATGTTCTCTAGTAACTTGATACCAAATCGTAGTTGACGTGGGAAATGTGTGTGTGTGTGTGTGTGTGTCTGTCTTTATGTGGCGTGTGCATGTGTGTGTCAGGTTTTTTGTGCACTTTGCTCCAATCTGAAGTTCAGACTCAATCATCTGGATGGCAAAGAGGGACGAGTTTGTGTTTCCTGTCATTCAACACTCATCAAAAGTGAGCACAGATTACATTTTTTTTTTGGTGTTAAAATTCTTTTTTTGTTTTGATTTAAATTTAATTATAAAATAATTCTTACTTCTTCTCCTCAGGGACACCTCCAAGGGGGAAAAGGAGGGTGTGGTTTGCAGATGAAATCCTCAATAAGCAGTCAGCGTCTGCTCCGACCACGCCAGTCAGAGGGCCTGCGTTCTCACCGCTGATGAGACGAGCGCTGGGCGGGCTGGTTAAAAGTCCTGTGGGTTCACCACAGATCAGGAGGGCCTTGCGGCCACGTGTGACAAATATCAATGTAGGAACACCCAAAACATAACACAGAACATATTTGCTGTTTTATCATTTAGAGGAGAATGAAAGCTGACAGTTTGTACATAGATTTAATTAAAAAAAGTAGGCTCGCTCCTCTTCCTCTAGGAGGCCTGTGGTCCTTACGGCTGGGGCACCACAGCTTTAGTGAGCAGCTCCGTCAACCTCATCCCCCTGAATGGCCTGCCGCCCATTCTCACCTCCACAGGAGTCAAAGGAGGTAAGACAGGTTGCATCCAATTTGAGGGTGAGAGCCAAAGATTTAGCAAAATGATTTTGCGGATTCGTTGTTCATCGTAGCACAGATGCTGGTATTTTCCTGACCTTGAAATGTGCTCCGCCCATTTTCTGGCACAAAACATCCACCCATCCTTCACTGACCACCATCACAGTGCCATTGAGCAAAGCGCTTAACCCGCTACGTGACAAGTCTGTGGTAAAGCCGGGCAGCTCCCAGGTGTGCATGTGCCAGATTTATGTTTTGATTCTTCCCATTAAAAAGTCATGACTGCTCCTTAGTGCTGTTACTGTAAATAATAATGCGAGCATTTAAAAATAATAGCATTAATTAAAGCTACCTCTCCTTGCATCTAATTAAGGCCGGGCTCACACAATGGTTATTAATCCTTACACAACTATGAGAACTCATTTTCAAAGAGGAATCTTTCACGATGTTAGATATTTTATTCAGTTACAATGGATAAAAGTGCAATGATAGAAAAATGCTTAGTGACGTGTGAGCAGTTGTTGAAGATACTGCAGTCTAACAGCAGTGTTACTATGTTTCCCCCCTCAGATTACACTGTGGAGGAGCAGCCCTCTGAGATGTTGCTTATTCAGGAGTTGGAGAGCGGCAGGCCCAAGCCTCTGGTGTTTGTCCTCAATGCCAACTTACTTGCTATGGTCAAGCTGGTCAACTGTACGTTTCTCCGTTCTTTTCATTGTGCACAATAAAATGCATAGGAAACCATACATTGGCAACATTTTGTAAAAGCATTACTTTTAGACTTTTTATAGCTCATACATCCACATTTCCTACACTGTACTTATCAATTTTGGAATTCATATCCCCATTTAAATACCAATTTCTTTTCAATACCACTAACAACACACTGTCTGCTCATGGCATGTCAGCTACAGGGCAAGTTTCTTTACGGCCCTTTTTTCTTCCTTTTATTAATAAAAACTTTATATTATTTTACAACATTATTTTTGACTACAACAAGAAATTACTAGAAAAACCCGCCCTTGTAGACCCCCGAGGTTGTGCCGTGATTGTGTTACAGATGTTAACAGGAAGTGCTGGTGCGTGACGACAAAGGGGATGCACGCTGTGGGCCAGGTGGAGGTGGTGGTGCTGCTCCAGTGCCTGCCTGAAGAGAAAAGCTTCCCCAAAGACATTTTCAGGCACTTCATCCAGCTGTACAGGGACACCCTCACAGGTCAGAGCCACTCAGTCATTTTCAACTTGTTATTTAAAGTATATACTATATATAGAAGAATTTAATTTCTCCCACTTTTGGACTCTAATTCACTCATTTTGGAAAAACTGCCAACATGCACTGACTGTCATTTCATTCAAAGTGTTTTTTTCCCTGCTGTAGTTATGTTTTCCTCTGTATTTCTGTAGGAAAACTTGTGAAACACCTGTCGCTGTCCTTGTTCGGCAGTAGTTTCCTGGGCAGCGAGGATCATGCCGGCTTCCTGTACATTCGCTCCACTCTCCAGTCCCTTCAAGGTCTACCTCTGCCAAACCAGCCCTACCTCTTTGGTGTGCTGGTCCACAGAGCAGAGGTGACCTGGGCCAAAGCCTTTCCCTTGCGTCTCATGCTGCGATTGGGGGCCGAATACAGATGTAAGCCAGGCCCTCGTGTAATATGTTCTCATCTATACCGCCACAGGGTTCCTCTTCAGTTACGCACTTTGTTTCTTGTTCCAGTTTACCCGTGTCCTCTCTACAGCATGCGCTTTAGGAAGCCCTTGTTTGGGGAAATAGGCCACACCATAATGAGACTGCTAGTGGTGAGCAGGACATTTTGTTTGGTGGTGTTACAAAACCAGATAGCCCATCAGTATCATGAAGTCTGCTGTCACAACCTTCAACAAACTTCCCATAACTGATGTTGACCTGTTCCTCCCATCCTGTTCCAGGACTTTAGGAATTACCGTTACAGCCTACCAATGGTGCCGGGTCTCACGGTGGATCTAGAGGCTCAGAGGACCTGCATAAAGATACCGACCACTGGGTATAATGAGGTACGACTAAACCTTTAAATTCCTTGCAGAGTCAATGTCGATGTTTATGTATTTTTCATCAAACCTCATCCTTTCCTCTCTGTCGACTTGTCTCACATTAGCTAATGACGGCTCTGAATAAGTCCAATGAGCATGTGCTGGCCATTGGGGCGTGCTTCAATGAGAGTGCAGATTCCCACCTCATCTGTGTGCAAGGAGATGATGGCCAGTACCAGACCCAAGCCATCAGCATCCACAATCAGCCACGCAAAGGTGGGGCATAACAGGATACTGTGGGGGGACCTAATGTTACACAATGAAGTAGTTGTAATCAGATTGCAAGAAGGGTTACCCCCCTTGTCTTGACTGAGTGATAACATAATGTATCTGTTTAGGGAAACTTTAAAACTTGTTTGAATTGGCTGGACATCAGCACACTCAGAGATCTATTCAGTGTGACGTTTCATTAGAAACCTTTTAATTTGGTGCAATCTACTAATTTTAAGCCTTAATTTAATTTGTATGTTTTAATTTTATCGTACAAATACATATCATTTCAATTTTAAGCCTTTTTAAAATAGTAGATTGCGCTTTTGCTGTCCAAAATCCCCCATTACACATAAATGTGAAAACAAACATTGCCCAAATCCATGAAATTTTATTCTCAATCCCAATGTCGTTAAATATTTTATTCTGTAGTACAGAGAATTCTCTATAAGTGTTTGCAAGACGTTTCCACTTGATGTGATTGTGCAGCCATCCAAATTTAAATTTTGGATTTAAACACTGCACTCAGTTTACAATCGACATGGATTGTAGTGTGATGGAAAAAAGTACCCGTTATACTGTTTTACTATGTTACTTTTATTATGCATTCTTTTTACTCTATGTTTATGTTCTGTATGCTTAACCTGAAGCATGCCAGGCACAAAAGTGCCTGCATGGGACAGCCGCATCCTGGCTGGAAGTATTTATCATAGAAAATGCCCAAAGGGACATTTAAGAGAAGCAAAGGGCAGTGCTCAAGGTCACTTTCCACAGACAACACTAGATGGCACTACATGATGTTTTTTCTTGTCAATATAAAGACTGATTAGAACAGGATTCCAGTCCAGGGTGTTTCCTGCCTCTCGCCCAATGTTAGCTGGGATTGGCTCCAGCCCCC
>JAVQJF010011961.1:0-46697 GCA_036023855.1 Gadopsis marmoratus
CACCCCACCCCCCCCCCCGACGACCTCTCCCTTTCCCTCTTACCCGGGTTCCGCCCTGCAGGTAACAAATCAACCCTCGCGCGCAGGGGGGGGGGGGGGGAGAAACCACAAACTATGCAGGCAATCTAAAATCCCCCCTCTTACTGTAACAAAGTGTATAAGTTAAGAAGTCATGCAACAGTCAACGAGCAGCCTGCTGACTGACTGACAGGCAGGGACAGGATGGATCTGGACAGAATGCGGTGACAGAGTGATCGAGAGCCGTTGGCTGAGAGAGGACATCGACACGCAGACTAGTTGCGGCTCAGTGTGATTGGTGGGCATGCTTGGGAGACAAAAGACTGGCATAACAAGAAGAGGACGACTGTCTATTATCAGAAGACAGTTACAAGTCCAGTCGTACTATCATGGGTGGTCACATTACAATATGGCAATAGCAGGGAACTTAAAAAAACTGGCAGAGAAGAATTTTCATTATAAGATCATCCAGTTCCAGTAAGTTACCACACCAGCAAGAAGAACCTCTCTGTGTGCTGGTATTCTTTCAGTGGATAAATAATGCTATCTTTCCCCCTACTTTTGAGAGTACTCGTTCTTAACTTAAGAAAAGTTAAAGAGAAACCAAAAAATTATAGCATACCCCTACATGGCCTCCAAATAGTTGTTTTGTTAGAGAACAGCATGTATAGCAGTGGCTGTGTATGTAATGAAGATGGATGGACATTGTTAGATTAGAGATGTAAAACTCTGAGTAATCCTTATCATTATACTCCTAAAAGACAGTGAAGCAGTCAAAGACCTCCAGGACCCCAGAGGCCTTTACCACATTTCACTCCTCGAGGCCAGCCCCCCCACCTCACCACAACCCTCCCACTGAGACCCAAACCCCTACCCCCCGCACACACACACACACTGCCCCGAAACCCACCTTCTTCTTTTTACTCTCCATCTAGGATCAGATAATGTGAAAAATGAACCATGGAGCAGTCAGGGAGACCACATGGCCTCCCCGGCAAAACCACACAAGACAAATAGATATAATTAGACAGCGTCCCTGGGTTATTTTTCTTCGCAAATATTTTACAAGACTCCCTTTCTTTCTTCCTCTCTCTCTCCTCCTCTTCTCAGTCCTTTCCTCAGAGTCCATCTGTTTTTCATTGCTCGCTCAAACAAATCTCAGAACGCAGGGTCTATTGTCCTGGGCTGGGTTAGGCCGAGCCGGGCTGGGCCGGGTCAGGCCGTTTTATTTTCGGGCCCGGACTCAGGGGAGAGTGTTTGAGGGCCAGGGGAGTGGTGTGAGAGAGCGGGCGGGGGTGGAGAGGATAGGTCAGAGGTCCTCGGAGTATAAACCATTGCCACATGCCCCTCGGACTGCGGTCGGACTCGTATTTCCTGTCTTCAAACACGGTTCGGGGAGGCAGGAGGTAGCAATAACACAGAGGGCCATGGAGAACCTTATTTTCCCAGCTTCCCTGCACACTGCGCACATATGGAGCCAGGCAACCTGTTCTTATAATGGAACTTATAATGGCACACAAACAGACACACACACACACACACACACACACCATACAGCTTTCAGATAAGGTTGATGTGCACACCTGGTCTTGCTGTGTGACGATATTATATCCCGACACAGATTAGACGATGAGGGCCCTTGACTTCTAAAAGCAGTTTCTTTCTCTACTGAGCACATTTGTTGTAGACTGCAATGTCATCACTGACAGAGAGGGAACTAATACAGAAAGATGAGGAGAGAGACATGGCATTCCCATCATAGTCAAGGTCAAGGTCAAAGGAAGCTCTCTGTTGACTTAGAAATTTTACAAAATGGTAAAATATTTGAATCAGGGTGGTGAGCTTTCTAAGGCCACCAGCATAATAAGTTAAATCAAGGACTCAGTTTTGTTATGCTTTCAAGGGTCTAGGGATAGAGGGTGTTGTACACTGTACAGATGGCAAAGCACTTTGAGGCAAATCTGTAATATTTGGCTATGTAAATAAGATTGACTGTTTTGAATGTTTTAAAATTGATTGACTTTTGTGGTTTTGTGAGGAATGTGTGCATGCGTGTCAGCCACTAGCTCACATGTGATATGTGATGAGAACATGGTTTTCCAGTCCTCACTCAGGAGGAGGAGCAGGGTCTTTACAGGAGACTCAGGGCCGGTATTTCCATCTGTCTCTTCCTGTGTCCGTCAGGGAGACTAAGTGGGTTTGTTTGGAGACCTGAAGGCAAAGCTAATAAAATGAAATCTGTGAGGCCTCTCGCTTTGACTTGGCTACAGTTGCAAGTCATGTTAATGCTCAAAGTATGCTATAAATCCCAGCACCTCTGACAACAGTGTTCTGAAGGATGATGCTGCATGGCTTGAATCATTCAGACAAATAGTGTAATAAGCCTGCCTAATGAGTTTAGCATCATGCATTTTAATAGACTGCAACTGTAGGTTAATCTGCAACGTGTTACGCTGACATGTTACAGTAACTGCCAGTTCAGTCTGTGTAATACAAATTGTCATTGCAGTGTGGAGACAGAACAATCATTCTTGACAATTGCATCTACTGTAAGAATGGCCTGGAACTTTGTAGACATGATATGTATACATTTCTTTCATGTAGCCATATTATGTTGGCCTGTACTTAAAGTACAGTACATATACCACTATATGCAATGTCATTAACTGCATTAAAAAAATAAAGCAAATCTGATTCTGAGATTGATCTTGTAAACCAGATGCTTCATACAAAAGAATGCAAAATGATTGCATATACAGTACAGCAGGAGCAGTAACAATAAATTAAAACAAAATATATGCAAGCATATTAAAACACTGAATATAATTTAGAATCCCCAGTTGTGGGTTGACAGAATATATAAGAAGAGAGAATATATGTTTTAATTAATCTTTTGAATTTTCATCACCATAAATACTCAGTAATTTGTGTCTCTTTAATGCACACTCCAGAGTGTTTATTTAATATAAATACAAAGGAATCTTGAGGCCTTTACACACATCTTTTTTCATTATTTTTCATTCTCTTGTTTTCCCTGTGTGATAAACTCCATCCAAATCCATCCTTCAGATAATAATTTGTTTTATAATCTACTGTATAGCAAAGGGTCAGGGCCACTCTGTTCTGCGAGTTCAGGGTAAAATCGGAAGAACAGCAAACTACTGCATATTAAATATAAAACTGCATTGAGACAATGTGTTTATGCTGTGCATGAAATGTTTCTATGTGCAGAAGAAACTTTTTGACATCAATTAACTCTCATCAGGGCGGCAGCAGAAATATTTAGTGAGTCGGTGTCCTTTGTTGGCAGAGAGTTGTTTTAATTGCATGTATGCTGTTAAAAAGACAATAAATGTGTCTTTTGTGGCGATGTCCAAAGTTTGCATCATTGTTTGGATGTGTGGAGTGTGATATGAAAATGTCAGCCAAGCACCCATCAGTTCAGCATCGAGCCACCCTGTGCACAAGTGTGTGGAGCAGGCTGCATCACGGGAGTCCTCCCATCAGGGAAGACAGAGGCGGGAAGGCTTGTTAAAGTGATGCGAGCTGTTTGCATGCGTTAAGGAGAAACAACCCTCAGTGACACCAGAGAGAGCCCAGGGAGGCACACTCTCTCTCTCTCTCACACACACACACACACACACACACACAAAAGTCAGACTAACCACATTGCACTTGCTGGTAAATTGTGGTAAACAAATGTGGTAAACTCCTTGAAACACTTGATTAAAAATTTAACAAAGGAAAGATGCACAATGGCTGTGTACTCCACTGCTCCATTTCTCTTTCAGAGAGATAGCATCATGGCAAAGTACATCTAAATGCAAAAGTGCACAGTGAGCAGTTGTAAACTTTGCAAAGACAGTTTGTTCTTCGCTGACCCAAGGCCTAGAGCTAAACAAGAGAGAGGTCACTGAGGACTTAGCCTATAACGATGGACTCAAATATCTGTCCTATATCTACTGGGTGGAAATAGTGAGCCATTTGAGACTGTTTTAACCTCCGATCACATTGTTCTCCCTGCTGGGTTACACCATAAAAATGATAAACCTAACTGTTATAATGTAGCAGCATATATCCCATCACACCACGAAATGAGTCTGAACCACAAGTGGCTGCTGCTCATTGCTGCCGTCCTAAAATTGCACCTGTTTTTCTTTGTTTTTCTTTTTGCATCTCTCACTCTGGCAGCACAGTAAAAATTGAAATGTCATATAAAACATAACAGGATGCTAATATGTGGTTCCCAGAGGGCATCTGAAAGCGTTCTTGTTGATTTTGTAACTGCAGAGGGAGTCGGCATCCCTCCCATTTTCACCCCAGGAAAAAGGGAGAAAAAAAAAAACATTGAAAAGTTGAGCAAGTTGAGGAATGCTTTAGGGGCGACACAAATTCAATTTCCAAAGCCTGTGCAAGAATTAAGAATGACAGAATAATAAATAGTGCATACAATTATCATCTATCTACTGTATATGTAAAACTTGATGTGTTGCTATCTCTCTGAAAAATCAAATATGGATAATACCCATAAACATGATATTTGGCTGTGCTGAATTTTTGACTTACTGCAGTTAAATAGATATAAAAATAATTTAGTGATTGACGAAGGGGAAACTGTTCACTGGTAGGAGAGGAGGCTTTCATTGGTTCATTCGCATTCACTAGCAGTATTAACTTCAGTCTAGTAGTATTTTGTTTGGTTCTAAACATGAGAAACAAGTCACAGCTAAATGTTCTTACGGCCTTTTTCTAAAGTGAAACAAGCAAGAATATGTATAGTATATACATTGCAAAAGGCTCCAAAAAGTCTATACTACTTCATTGTTAATCAAAGATTTTCTAACAGGTGATAGGTCATAATTTGCATTGCTGTATTCTTGTTAATCAGGTCGATGAGCCAAATTAGTATTGCAAAGATTTTAGTGACTGTTTCGTAAACTAGTAAAGTAACAATTTTCCATTTTTCACTTGTTTTTTTGGAAACGTGTTTTCAGGCATAGTAAAAAAAAAATCCAATACATATTTATGATGGACATTTTTGGCAGCACGGGTTACTTTTTAACTCTCATGTTAAATAGTACAGGTCCTAAAACAGAGGCACATTATGTAAGCCAATAACTGCCCTTAAAATGAAATCTAATACGTTTCATTGGTGTCTATTCCAAGTATTACCAACTCCGCTGGGGAGCCACGAGTCACAGATTTTACCCACTGGGAGGTAAGAGAGGCCCCTAAAAGGAAAAAAAAAAACAAAAAACATTGGAGCCCAGTGGCCTAGAAGAACACCTCCCCTCTGTCAGAAAATGACAACAGGACGAGACAAAGGCCCTGCGACCGGCCTCAGATACCATCCTGCAACCTGGCACCTCGCCAGCACCACATGAAAGAAGCAGATGTTCCTTTTTCTTTTTTTTTGAAGCTGTGGTTTTAATAAATATTTTATCCCATACAACTACTCCATGAGTGAATGTGGAGAATACATCTCTATTTCCTTCCCTCTCTTTTTATCATAAACACATAAATATCTGTTTAACTAGGGTGTTGAGATGCGCCTCACGTCCTCCTGGTCCTCATCAAGCGTCTCGCACACACAAAGGCCACGTTAAGATGTGATGGGGCGTCCCACTCCCATAGGCCCAAATGGATGAATGCAAGGAGAGTGTGTATATGTGTATGTTCTTTGAGAATATCTGCGTGTGCTGAGGGTCGCTCGCTCCCACAAAGCCAAAGTCAAATTCCAGTAACAACTGTCAGTTGAAGGTGGACCAGGCAGACACAATGCTCTCTAGTACTAATTAGTCTCTTCACCCAGCCTAGTCCCATAGCGAGGATAAATATACACATATGTAAAAGAGACGGATAGACTGAGAGAAAGAGGGAATAAAAGGAAGAGGTGGTAGTGTTAGGTGACTTATTTTCAGTTTGACCTCTGCTTCCTATCCTAAACAGAAAAGCTTCTGGTGTTATGAGTGTGCGTGTCTCTAATGTGTCTGGGTGGTAGGAGGTTGTTTGCCACCGATCATCTTTACCCATCTCCCCCTGGGGCCTCTCATCACCTCCACCACACCAGCCACTCCATTAGACTCAAGGTCGGGGGCGTGAACACACACACACACACACATAAATGACTACCACCACACAACTTCTGCGCTTGATCACTTCCCCTTCTTCACCTCCTGCTGAACGCCACCTGACGCCCACCCACCCTGCACCCCTATCCCGCCCAATTCTCCCCCACTTTGCCTCACCTCTGCTCCCCTGCTCCTGCTCTCTCCTTCCCCTGTCCTTCCCAGGATCCAGGATGGCAGTTTGTGATGAATGGGACAACATTACTCTTGTCCTCTGTTGGCCTGGTTTAGCTACTCCAGCCCATCTCCTCCCATCTGTCTGTCAGTCTGTCTGTTTGTCTGTCTCAATCTCTCTCTCTGGATTGGCTTAAAATATATACGACTGTACAATCTAAACTGTGGATTAATTTGTTTTGGCCATATCCCAAGATGAGGGTACAAATGGGCTCTTATATCTTTAAATAAAGTACAGAAATCAGGCAATTAGGTTAAAAAGGAAATGCATTTTTAAAGACACATAAAGTATAGTCTTTTGATTCTATAAGGTGAAGTATGTATCAATGAGTCTATTCTATTGAAGATTTTAAACTGTGCAATATATTTTCTTTTCATGATTAAATCATATTTTACTCTTCGGGTTAAATTGCATCTGATTTGTCACCTAGGTCTGTAAAACTCTTGCTAACTTTGGCGCACCTTTAATTACATATTCATGTTCAGAGAGACACAGGCAATAGAAACAGCTGTAACATCCACTGTTTTAAACTTTGTTTTGGAAAAAAAAAAAACAGAGCGAGAGTGCATCGCTATGAAGTGAAAGGATCACGTCTTCAAAAAAGTAAATAAAATATGCATCCTCTCTGTGCTCATTACACATTTATGACTCTTGTTAAAAGAAAAGGTGGCGGCTGCCTTCTAACATGTCTGACTTTCAAATTCAGACGACACTGCTGTCAAGTGCTCCACATTCTGTCCAATGAGAGACCGGGAGGGCTGAGTATGTGCCATCTTCAACATCCTATTTGGTGAGAGTCTCGAAGAGAGTTACTTTGGGTGGATGAAAACACAGAAGAACTCCTCACCTACAGTGCAACGAGTGCTCATCGTACTCCTTTGATGCATAGTTCATCAGTCAAAAAGTTCAGTTGGTTCAGTCGCTTGTGTGTATGTGATTCAGAACAATAACAGTTGGGGGAGTAGACATTGCTGCATTAGGCATAATGAGCACTGGGATTTGCTCCAGCAATATGAAATAGTCATGCTGTTTCTGCAGCAACTTTTAAGAAAAAGCGCCCCCAAGCGCATTCAAATCACCCCACCACCCATGCACACATATACATAATCAGGGCTCTGAAACTCATTAGAAAATTAGTGTGTTATAGGTGCTTATTATCAGTGACTTAGGGGTCATAAGGTGTGAAAACAATCATTATTTATGAGAGGAATGTAATTAGTGTTTTGGGGTTTTTATTAAATCTGAATCTAAAAACTCTACTTTTGGCAAGAAAACAACCAAAAAAAAATACTCTGTGAGGGGATTTTATTCCCTTATGGCCCCTCAAGCTGCACAGATTACACCCAAAACAGGTACGAATACACTTGAGTGCCGCTCAATGTCACCCTTTAGTACCCCAAAGCCAAAAGTCCAACCAGCAAAACATAGTTAACACACCGTCACACCTCAATCTACAGCTGTCACCTTGCAGTGTGACAGGTCTACAGTGCTCCAGGAAAGTCACACAAAAATATGGGAGCAGCCTTCCATGCTGGAGCCCCATTAGCTCCCCCATCACCTTAAAGAGCAGGCAGAGGCAGAGGCCTCGAGGTGGGGTTGGGTTGCGGGCTGAACGTGCAGTGTGTGGGTGTTGATTGAGACGCAGACATGGGACAGGTACTGTACACAAACCCCAACAGGACGGCAGACAGAGGCCGCCGGACAGACGATGAGCTAAATAGGAAACTGGAAGACAGCGACACACATCATCAGAAGTCAGTGCTAGAGCCACACACATGCCCACTTACCACCATCGCACGTATCCACTCAAAGTGCCAGGAAGCCAACATATCCTCGAGGATATGGTTTTTATCACAGCTGTCCTCCCAGGGGCCTGGTTTAGGGTCCTTGTGGATAGATTACAGTGACATTTTGTCTTTACTACCCAGAGAAATTAAGGTAAAAGGGTTAAAGAAAAAAATGTGGATGTTTTACAACTGAGGTCTTACAGTTGATGTTTTGGCCAATATAACTAGGCTGTAGCCTGTAGGTAAGAATAACATTGTTCTCACCAAATGCACAGCAGAGATTGTAAACATAAGCACTGCACTGGAAACAGCTTTAGCCTTGCAATGCAGAAGAGAGTCATAGTTCTTTTTTTCCCCCTCAGTAGTCACCTTTATTTAGACTTCCAAATAGCTGCATTTGACAGTTTGGTTAAAACTGGACTGATTTGAGGCTTGTATTTCCTTGGGTCCATTAGACTATTGCAAAGCTGTATCCAGAGGAGCATGTCTTTAATCTCTACAAGACATGGTGAGTATACTATAAACTGTGTTAACCTACAGCTATACTGTCCAAAACTACAAAAAAAGACCCATACAAAATTGAGATGAAATGAAAATAAATTGAATTTAAATAACAACGGCCAGAGTTAAAAGTGTTAAAAGTGTTAAAAAATGGCAGAGTGTCAGAGACAGAAGGAGAAATGGGAGAAAGCAAAAGACAAAGCAAAATATGTGTATCTGGAGGGAATAGAGATAGTGAGAGATGATCCACCTGATGTATGTGTGTGACAAAGAGGAAAAACAAACAATGCAGTGTAGTTTGCATAGAGAGACAATACCCCTCCATGCCTCTTTCACCCTCCTTTAAGTTTTCATTCCTCCCTCTATTAGCAAAACATGATTAAAATGCAGTTCTTACGAGCGTCTCTGCTGAACAACGAGAGAGAGAAAAAAAAGACAGTGAGATGGGAAGAAAAATGAAGCGGAAAAGTCAAAAGCATCTTTTACAGCGTGACGCTTTTCATCCTTCACAGGCGGCGAGAAGAAAAGAACACAGACATTCAAACTTTTTTCTCTTCCCCTCTCTCCCTCTGTCTCTCTCTCCCATTCTCCTCAGCAGCCGCAAGCCCCCCTGATACCTGAGGACAACCCCACAGCATCACAAGCTCAATAGCCGCCGCAGAACAACATTTCAGTCACACATTTTTTCCAGAGCTTTGATATAATTCCCAGTGCTCTCTTTAGTCCAATTACATTATGCCATGTCTCTATCTGAGCGATCGGCGCAATGCCGTGACTGGGACAGAGAGGAGTGCCGGGGCTTGGGAAGGTGTTGCAGAGCTATCTGGAGATAAGTCAGAAAATGTGCACTGCTTTTAACCATGTTCACACTGAGACAAAACGTGTGCCGTATTTAACATTACATAAAGCAGAGAGAGCCTAGGCACTTGTTTAATGACACACAGAAAAAGAGACGATAGCTGAGACATAGATGGGCAGAGAAAGACAAGAAAGAGAAACAGAGAGAAACTGTATGTTAACATTAGTAGCTGAAAATGGATGTGAGGCCTGCAGAAAGAGAACTGGATATGTGTGGTGACACTAGCCATTTGCCAGGAGTAATATACTTGCCAGAAAACTGTCGATAAACACACACATGTACACAAATGTGTGTCTGCGTACATGCATGAGTCATGCCTACAGCGGAGAAAGCAGCAGAGGGTGGAACGGCTGTCTCAGCACTATAGATGAGAAGGATAAAGAGATACCGTGGTATAGGAAGATGGTTGTGTGGCAGGCGGGATGAAGAAACAGAGGATTATGTATGCTCAGTATTATATACACAGCAGACTCATCAATAAAGCCTCCAAAAGAGAAAAACCCCGCTATATAGCGCTCATAAAACTGTTGAAACCAGACATGCTTTCCTACATGCTTTAAACATTTTGGACCAGAAGACTATTCATTCTGTAAAATGCAAGTTGTATATGAGTCATACAGTCCTAAATCATTCAAAATTGTATTCTAATCCCATAAGGCACAACTATAATCAGCTGGTGCTTCAGTAGGTCCCAAATAACAATGGAAAAAACAGCAAATAGGTTACTGTTTGACCCCGGTCTTGGATGAAAACAGATTTCACTGCTGGATAATACGGAATGCCTTAAGGAATTGGTCCATAAATAAGATTAAAAAGGACTTTTCATTTCAGTATAATTCAAATTTTACAGATCAATGTGTACAAGCTAATGAATAAAGTCGATTCTATATTTACCGTCAACTTTGCACACGAGGGAGGGAAGGAGAAAATAAGCGAGACACGGAAGAGGAAATCTTTTGAATGTGCACGTGATGCGTGTCTGTGTGTGTGTGTGTGTGTGTGTGTGTGTGTGAGGGAGCAATAGATAGATAGACATAAAGAGAGAAAGTGAGCGGGAGTGCACCGAGCAGTAAGCCTGTGAGCAGGACATGATTGCAGTGTGTATCTTATCTGTGTCAGGTCCTCCTGAGGCTAGTGGAGCCTAGCTGAGCGGAGCACGAGCGCTTCAGTGACCAGTCAACCGTGTGAGGGTAATCTCCTCACTCCTTCGGTCTCTCTCTCTCTCTCTCTCTCTCTCTCCCTCCCTCACTCCATCTTCCTTTTTCCTGTAAGCCCCCCCTCTGGGCAGCAGCTGAGCCACTGCACTCACATAAGCGAGACACTCACACAAATACACAAACACATTTATGTGCACAAACACTCATACCCATGCAGAGCCTAAAGGAGATTGCCTCATGCCAGCTCTGGACTGTGAGCCCACAGGTGAGAGGAGACATCACAGGCTACATTGCACACTGAAGCACCTGCAGGCAGTAGCCTGTAAATAAAGGCACGAGTTGCATGTTCATGCTATCTCACAATGTTACTTCAAGCTGTACTGAAAAAAGGTAGTAGAATATGTAAGATAAAATTAAAAGAAAAACATGCATTTTCTTTGTCTTGGGGGTGTGGGGTTTGGTTGAGGTGACAAGAAGTCATAGATACTTGAATACTTGTCCATGGAATTTAAAAGATATTTTTCAAGGCAGAGATATTTTGACGCCATAGCAGAAAAGCACACGTGTAACTAGTAACACTGATAATTGCTGCTTTTCATTTTTCACCAGATCCAGGGTCTTGGTATTGAACATGCTGCTCAGTGGCATGGCTTACAGGGCCACTTTGATTGAATAATTATATTAATTACACCTATGCTTTACCTGCTATGACAAGTCAAAGGTCTATTACATTCTGGTTGAAAACTCTCTAAATATCATTTTCCAAAACAAAGCAAATTAATATCAAATGACATCTACATATCCAATCTCCAGTAGAACAACATGCCACATGGGTGGCTAAGTGCTTCAATTCCATTTCTAGAATTACAACTGTGCAGTAGGTGAACATCAGCAACTGATTACTGTTTACATTTAGGTCTCTGAAACAGATATAGGAGTTCATAATGACAAGCATTTGATTAATAATGTGTATTAGCTACAGTATATCGGATACATTTTCAGAACAAATTCAAAGATAGATAGACAAATTGAATGGTCTATAACTGAACCTGAATTCAATATTTCTTATTATGAAAACCTATTCTTAGATTAAAGTGAATAGTAATATGATAATATGAAAGCCGCACATGTTTTCACCCACATGAAATTACATTACAAATATGTTACACGTGAACTAAGTGAAAATTGTTCTGCATAAAGCCAAAAGAACCACCTTTTGGACTACCTGAATCTATGAAAACTCTATTTACATTTAGAAAATGTGGAATGTAGTGTATATAATACATTATTTCTAAGCATACAATTGCAATAGCTTTGTGCCTTACATCAATGTACTAAACTTTGAAGGAGAAAAAGTGCATCAGCTACTTGCCACCATGTTTAAATGAGTTTTATTGGAAATAGAGGTTAAAAACTGGGGCAGTACACTAACATATTTTATGTGTGTGCGTGTGTAGGCAATGCGAATCAAGCAGCATTCCATGTTGAAGGTCAGCGTGCACAAACACACGCACAAACACAGTGTTGAGGAGGAGGGGTGAGAAGAAGAAAAAAAAAACTTCATGTCTAACATTCTTTCACTCTTCACGAGCCTGCCTGCTTGGCTTTAACAACAGAGCCGTCCCCATCAATTAGTCGAGATGCTGGACTTTCATTGAGATTAAGTGACTAATATCAGTGCTTGCTCACAAGAAAGACACTTTTCACGTCTGCCCAACAATCTGTTAAGTCAAAACACATGTGGTGATCCAAGGCAAAAAGCCTGCAAGGGGTCCTCTATGCAATGAAAAACAGGTGCTCTACTTTTTGGCCATGTAATACCCCATTTAGCCTCTGGAGCAAAGGTTATCCAGCTAATAGCTGCCTTGTGGTGCACTGGGAAGAGCCATGCACATGGCCAGAGTAAACATCTGGGATGGATTGTACATACTTGCAACATATGCTTCAAGTTCAATTAAAATGAGGCCTTGGCATATTTATTAATCTTTTTTCCCTCTCCTCTCTCTCTCTGTTGCTCTCTTTCGCTTCTTCCCTCTCTCCCCTATAGGCCTGTGCCATAAAAGAGGCCTCCTTTGACCAGTCCTTCATACTCCCTCATACAATCTGAAGCTGTACCTCATATCCAATGTAAAAGACAAATTTGTTAAGCCTTGAAACTCCATTTGTTCTGCAGTTAACCAGGTTGGAGGTAGAGCAAAGGCAAGAGAGAGAGAGTGTCAGAATGAAAGAAAAAAAAGGCAGGGAAGGGGACGATTGAGGGAAGGGTAGAAGGAGAGTGGGAGGGGAGAGACTTGTAGGTGAAGAAAAAAGAAAAATGCCCCCTTTTCAACTTCCCTACAGCTCAAATGAAATGCTAACAGTTGAGGGGAGTAATAGATCAAAATGTATGAAGCCAGAGTTCGCAAATTGTAGCCTTTGTGGTGGCTGTGCTATCCAGCATCCCAGCCCTGTGTGAGCACATAGAGCAAGGCCCTCTTATGTGGAATAATCAGTTTGGCACCAAATCTGACAGAGGCCACAGAAGCTGCTGCTGCACCTCATTTCAATATGAAAGTCCAAAATGTATTTCATATAATCTGCAGCTTTTCAAATGCCTGTATTTTTATTTTTTCCCTGAAAGGAGGTAGGAAATGCAATGATGGAGGACAGACGTAAAGAAGGGGTAAAAAAGAAAAGAAAAGGAAAAAAAAAGGTTCAAGGTTGCCTGGTGCATATCTTCAGTCAGTGCCCCCCTGTACATTTCAGCCGTGGAAGTTCACAGCCATGAAACTTTTGCTTCTGCATCGCTGTGGGAGAGGATGTAATGCTCACGTATCTTTGTGTGCTCATCGCCCAACTGGCTGCATGGCTGACTGATTGCCTGACTGGCTGACTTACTGGTGGGGTGACTATTTGACCATCTGCACTATAAATGCGATATTTTTTTTTTGCAGTCTTGCACTTATGACCCTTAAAAACATGGGAGAGGTTGAAGCAAGGTTGCAGTTGCATTAGTAAAAAAAAAACAACCAGAGTGTCCTCAGGCAAAACAATTTTCAGATATCAAATTGCCTGGTCAAAGGCCTTTACAATTACCATTGCAACCAGTTTTCCTCCAAAAGGATGACCAAAACAGAGCATGCAATTTACTACATCTTAGCCTACTAACCTTTATATTGCTGGAGTGTGGCTGTAAGGCATCAAGTATCAGCTCAAGTAATTCAGATTCCAAATTATTCAGTCAGGGTAGTTCACGGTTTTCACAGTAAAAGATTTGGACTTTGTTTAAAAGCTCAAGATATAATTTTGTCCTTGTTTAACACTGCTCGAGTCTCATCAGAGCGTAGTATCAAACAGAAAATAGTTTTCATTTCAAGCGTGCCTCACCAGAAACCAGACAACACAGTGGGTGGATAAAGAGCTGTACCATTTCAATTACCATTCCCAAGTGGAACATTGACAAGGTACTGTATCCTATCCAGTGGCATTTGTTTCAGTAGCTGTTCCTACAGTGTAAACGAGCGGAGGCAGTAAAGCAGCCACCTGTTGATACCTGATAGCGTCTGGACAAGCCCAGATGCTGTTTTACTGGGACATAAAGGAGCGGTGAATGGACCTAAATAGCTAACTAAGCACTTTATATGGGTGCATGTTCTCAGGAAGCAGGGCTGGAGCACAACGTTAGTAGCGCAAATTCGACATAGTGTTATATGAAGAGAAAAATAAGGATAGTGTGCAAAACTGCAGTAAAAGACCAAAGCAAAGCAAACCACAAAGAAGAAAGGTGAGGAATGTGCTGTGTATACATCTACAGAAAAAAAACATTCAAAAGGTTAAAAGGTTGTACAATCTCTGTACATGCGTTTGTGCCTCGGGCAGTGAGAATTACTGAACAGATATGGGGGGAAGATGGAGTCATTTCGTTCGTCTGTTTGTGTTTCCGGTGTGTGAAGTGTCAACCCCTCCTGAGGCTGTGTGTGTGTGTGTGTGCGTGTGCATGCGTGCGAGTGCATCCCTGACACAAGACATAATTACCTTGTCATCTTTGTCAAAATCCTCATCCTCGTCCTCGAGCAGGTCCTCCACTGCTTGCTGACAGTTGCAACAGAGGCGAGAGAAAGAGAGAAATAAAAATGTTTATGCAACAGCTATAGTACAGATAAATATTAGATAACACAGGGTTAACATCATCAGAAAAGCCAAAGAGGCATACTAAAGCTGATTGGT
This sequence comes from Gadopsis marmoratus, assembly GCA_036023855.1. Classification (NCBI taxonomy): domain Eukaryota; kingdom Metazoa; phylum Chordata; class Actinopteri; order Centrarchiformes; family Percichthyidae; genus Gadopsis; species Gadopsis marmoratus. The sequence continues at coordinate 14,832 of JAVQJF010011961.1, forward strand.
TATGCTTATGTCTGGCAAGAGTTTGTTAATGAGTATGGAAAGCATGTAGATAGCACAACTGTTGGATTGGTGTGTGCTAATATGTCATGAGCCTCCGAATGGTTTAGAATTTAATTTTAGAAGCATGCTTTTCTCACTTCTGGAAATGTAAGCAAATGCTCTGGCTTTGAATTTCAACGGGCTGAGGATTAAAGTCTATTCATCCACTCAAATCGCATCGCACAAAAGCATTCAAATCTTACAGCATTCAGCGGGACGAGACAGCAGAACTCTTCTTCTGATTCTGCTTGGTCTCTTCTGACCTCTTTAACCTTTGAACTGGTATCTCACCTCTACTGTCAGCCTCCCTTTCACTATACATTAATCTATCTATCGTTTCACATCCTCTCACAGAATGACGCTCCGTGAGAGAAGAAAAGAAGAAAGCCTGCGGCACAGAGAGCAAGTCACAAAGAACAGCAACTATGTGCTTCAGTGGTCCACAACCGATGAAACCGGAGCTGGTGTAGCTCTGAAGCCCCAAGATACTGTGACACATACTGTACAACACAAAGAAAAAATGACAGACACAGTCCTGTGCACACAGTCACAACCACAAACACATATGGATACATATACCGTACAACATAAAAACGGTAACAGGCAATTTGTAGTTTTTCCTATTCAGTATTATAATTTTTACATAAAGAGGCATGGAAATGTAGTAGAAAAAGGGCCATATAGGATATTAAGTCCTTCACATACAGCTCAGACCTCCATCCGTATGTGAAAAGCAACAAATAAACAAATTTTGTGGCATATATGGAAAGCCCTGAACCAGAAAGAACAGCCACTGTGTTTAGTGTTTAGTGATACAGTAATTGAGTTGTGTGTGTTTGGGAGCATGCACAGGTTCATGCGTGTTGTCTGATGCCACTGAGGCGAAAACCATAGATCACTGCTGCATCTCTTATCCACCCTCTTTCTGTCAATCACACATCAAAGCGTCAAGGTTATAGTGCTGCTCCCAATTTACATAAACAAGCGCCCACATCATAAGCCCTACAGCTGTCAACCTCAGCACACCCCCCGCCAAAAAAAATATCCTTTGCCCAGCCTCAACATGACCACAGCCCCATAACCACCTCCAGAACAGCACAAACTAGTTTGGAAACATCCAAAAATAATTACTTAACAAGACAATAGCTTTTGTCCTTCCTGGATTTCATTGGAATAAGGGGGGAAACTATGTGGCGGCTGACATAAGCCTATTGTGTAAATGTAGCTTCCCACACAAACAAAGAGGAGTTCAGAACAGCAGAGTTGAGAGGGTAGAGTCAATAGTACGTGTGTGTGTATGTGTGTTCTATCAATAGCTTAGAGCCACGAGGGCAAAGTGCTGTGCATGTATGCACGGCACTCCTCACTTTTAACTGTCTGACTGTATAGCGACTGGTTATTCCCAGTTCACTGAGGCTCCATCAGTGTCTACACAAATAAGCTTGACTGTTCATAGCTCACAATCTCCTTATTGATACAGAATACATTCATTAATACAGTATACAAATACCAGAGAGGGAATTCTTGTGCTCAGCCGAGGCAGAACATGCAGACGTGATACTGTAAAATGAAAGCCTTCTGGCATCCACAAACAAATGAACTATAACTGTTTATAAAGTCATCATGGCTCCTCCCAAATCCTTTCACCCGTGCCAAAATACAAACATAATGGATTCCTCCACACAGAGGCTTTACTAGGGCAAGCCTGGCACACGCTCCAAACTTTAAACAAAGGGAATGAGCGTGAGCTAGCTGGAGAAGCATGACCTAGAGAGACAGCAAGAATGATAGAGTCATTTGTCTCCCTCTGCTCTCCGCTCTGCTTTCTCTCCTCTATCGCCTCTGGTTACATAGAGAAGTCATGTTTCCTGCAATGAGACACAGTGTAAAATTAATAAATAAAAAGACATGGAACATGTCATCTGCCCTGAAGATTGCCACGCCTAAATGTGCGCACTGAAGCTACTGTCTCAGGAAGGGAGGATATAAATTACCTCAGTGCAGCCGATGAATTCCAAACATCTCTCTCTCTGTCGGTCTCTCTCTATTTGTCTCATTCTTTCTCTCTTTCTAAGACCTGTTTGGTGTACAATATCATTTGTCTGCTTATCCCCCCATTATCATGTTGTTTGAATTACTACCATAACAGCACGGAAGCATCAAAGCCTTGCTGTTGACAGGATCGTGTAGAGCTCACGTTGCCTGCAGAGCTGCTCCAGTCAATTCAATATCTACTGAGGTGGGGATTAACATATTCAGACCTATTCAAATGATACAGGGATGATGCAGGCCAGTCTTACAGATTACACTGTGCCCTGTAAATACATACAAAGATGGCCATAGTGTAAAACACACAAAAAGAAAATAAGTGAGTACAATGACATTAAGAGTTCAAACGGCCGTGAATGAATGAATACATCTGTTTGGCCTTGGTGACATATAGCTAAAATGGGATTTGCAAGATTTAAGTTGTATTGGCTCAGATCCCAGCACAATCTTCTGCTACACTCTGATTTCTTCTCTCTTACTGTACTCCCCATCGATGCAAATGCTGTCTGTGAAGGACAAACTGCTTGTCCATTACAATTTAGGTGGGGAAAAAAATCTGTCTTTACTGTGAAAGAAAATGTTGATCCTATTTCATATATTATGAATGACTTAATCTTCAATGACACTACAGTCAAAAAAATACAGCAGCCAAACCAAATATGGTGGTGTACTGTCCTCTTGTTTCGGTGTCTGGAATTCTTCAGAGCGTCCTTGCATGTTGATTTTCTCTATTTGGTGACCAATATTGTGACCCTTACGTTTTGCATCTTCATGTTAGAACACCATACAGACCCAGATCTTTCTCTACCATTTACTTTTGCTCCATACCAGCTGAAGTGCATGCTGCTAGCTAAAATCTGCCTGAACTGAATTTAAAAAATGTCTGGCAAAAAAAAAGAAATAACAGGGAGTGTTTGGATCTGATCATTTCCTGTGTGAGCAAAGACTTGATGCACAGACCGATTCACTGAGATGTGATAAACAAGTTATAAAAGCGGTAAAAGGGCAGAAAAGTGTCATTCAAGAACTGTCTATCAGGCAGAAAAATCTGATACTCAATTGATTTCTGAGAGGAAAATTTGTGTATTCTCCTTTTGCCTCCAAAGGCAGGTTCTTGCACACTGTCAGCAGTGGCACAACAGCACCACTTGTGACTTTTCAAGGACAGGGAGCACACTCTTAGGGTCACAAGGGATCGTTACAGTGACCTTCTGCTTACAGGATAGTCTCATGGCTCTGCGGTGTTATGTTGATGTGGTAGTGAAGGTGATCCTAAGCCCGTTAACTTCAATGAGAGCAGGATTTGTTGCTATGAAGTATCTGGAGCAGTGTGTCCAATTTAAAATTGGCCAATCTTTTGATTTATGTCCAGTTGGAAACTCTTCACTCCTCTAACTCGAGCAAAGTTAACTCAGACTTTGATGTTAGAGGATTAGAAGTATGGTCGTACCTTACATTACTTTAAGTGTTGCCAAGTGAAAAGAGCCAAAACAAGTTTTACTGCGGTTGCAGGCAAGGATAACACTGGTTTAGAAATATGGAAAATATATTCCAAGAATTAAGTCCAAAGAATTAAGAAAATGCTAACTACTTAATTAACTAGACATACTTCTCCATAGTTAACTACACTGTATGGCGACACACAGGAGAATTTAAACTTCACAAGTCAGGAACACAAAAACAGTACTTTGACTGGATGGATGCTACTTTCATGGGAGTAAAACAGAATATACCTTGTCTGGATCAATGAAACAAGTACACACACACACACACACACACTCTACACAGAGGGAAAGTAAAACTCTACTACCTGAAGTAGTAGTTCACCCTCCTCTGAAATGCCTCTATACTCGCCCCTTTCTCCCAGGCCGGGCTGAGTTCCACTATCTCCCCTCCTAACCTTCCCAATGACAGCCGCAGGGGGAATTGACGCAGAGGCAGACATCCCGGTGAACATGAAGATAAACTTTCTCCTCCTTTTTTCTCCCATTCCTCTATTCCTCCCTCCCTCCATCCTCCTGCTGCTCTTCCTCTTTGATACGTGAGGGGGTTTTAACCTCTCCAGCTGCTGAGGTTTGGCCGACTGGCTGGCTGGGGGATCTCAAGGCCCTACTTGGTATGCACTGTCCATGAGTGTGTGTGTGTGTGTGTGTGTGTGTGTGTGTGTGTGTGTGTGTGTGTGTGTGTGTGTGTGCGCGCATATTGCCTGCACCACAATTTCTGCAGACTGGGGGAGGGCTGTGCGTCTGATAAGGGCTGCTGGCTGAGCCTGGCTGACCCACGCGGGCCCTTCACAAGCTGTCAGAGCCGTGGCCCTCAGAGGGGGGCCCTTCCATCTGCACTGCCCCAGCCAGGGCTCACCCAGCAGGGGGCTGGATAGGGGTGAAGCCGGGGTGCTACCGGAGCTGGAGGCTGGGGGTGGGGGTGAGAAGGGGCGGCTCCATATTTATGAAAGCAACACCAAATCTGTGAGCATTGGAAAAGATTGAGTTTTGGGAGAATAATCTAAGTTTCGCTAACCCAATGTACATTTCTCTTTGCTTATTTGCGAACAAATCAGCAAGTATGTTTAGTCAGAGATTCAGCTATCTAGAGGAACAATTTTTGCCCCACTGGCATTGTTGAGATAGTCAGTAAATAAAGTAAAATCTGGGAAAAGTTATTTGTCCTTCTGTCTTGTCTTATTGTTTTTCATACTCAGCTGTGGAAAGGAGGGCTGGAGCAGGTACATACTTGATGTGCAATCTATTGCACACAAACACACTCACATCTGTAGGCTTAAGCTCAAGGTTTAAACTGAAGAACTCGCAAACAGCTGCAGCGGGTGTACTGTATAGACAAAACAACAACAACAAGCACTGAGGCAGACACCCTGAGCTGCTGACGTTTTTGGCAAAGAGCACAGACAGTTACAAAGGTTCAGTGTGATGAGGGGAGTGAGACAAATGGAGTGAAAGGAAGAGAAAGAGAGACAACATGATGAAAAGGGAGGCTGGGAGGATTCTGCAGTGGCATTCCTGATGCTCCCGATGCTCCCGTCCCGCTTCAAACTATGCCCGTTGCCTGTCTTTCTGCCTGCCAGCCTGCCATCCTATCTGCCAGTTTAGCAGAGACAGAGAGGCAGTGAGAGGAGCCGAGAGGAGCCGAGATGAGCGCGGTGATGCCGGGGCGGCACGGGGGAAATCAGTGGGGCACAGGCGCTCCCAGTTAAAAGTGACATGACCTTTTGATTTTGTCACCTGTCACCAACTGCCATGTCTGACTCCACACTGAGGAGTGCCTGCCATCCACCGCTGTTTTCCTCTGCCTCCGTCTTTCTGTCGCTCCATCTCTCTGAATGCCTCTCTGTCTTTTTCTGTCTCCTGCTCCCACTCCTTTTCTCGTTCTCCTTTTCTTTCCAGAGTTGCGGTTTTATGGGGGGAAAGTGGAGGTGTTACTTTCTGCTGGAGTTGAGGTATAATAGGCAGCATTTCCTCTTTCCCTTCCACCTTTCTTAATATTTACTCTTCTCTACCTGTGTTGTGCGTGGCTCTTAATGAGGGCAGATGTCAAGGCACAGTGTGTTTAAAGACGTGGAAAGGATTTTTTGAAATGCAAAATCATGGAGAAAATAGAATAGATAAAAATAGCAATGACTGTCTTGTTCTAGAAATGATACAATGTCCCAATATAATCATCAAATTAATACTGTCTTGGAAATAAACCAGATTATTTTTACACTAATGAACAATATGCTGCTGTCACACTGAGTGCTTCACAGTCAGGAAAGTAAAGATTAATCTACGACGAGGAGAACTACATGGATTTAAACAAATACAAAATGTCAATATTAGTACACAACCTTAGTCAATTATTTTATTTCAAAGGATGACTAAGCACTATCAGGGAGTTTAAGCTGTATCTAACTCAGGATGTAGAATGGGTTGACAAAAATCCAGCTCTATCTCGCCGTTGGAGGCATGTCTGTAAGTGAGAAGTATCTTCAGGCCATTAAGGTCTTCTTTTCTGTAATGGGTTGGTGGATCCAGTGGGTGAATCTATGTAATGGTTTGGAGCATGGGATAAAGAGGATGGTTCTCAAGTGTCACAAGGCCTAATTGCCCGTCATCCTGTGGCAGAAAGAGACATCACCATGTTCTGTATGTGCCCTCTACAACAGCCTGCACTGAAATTAACACCTTCACAACATCTGGTAAGGGCCTTTGTGGGCCAACAGAACAGAAAGGAAGGATTTCTCTGATCCCTACCACACACTGCTATGAAAAGATACACACGTGTGCACACATGCCTTGCAGCACTTTTCTCTTCCAGCAGAGGTGCCTGTCCTCTGGTTGACCGATCCCAGCCTACTGGCAGCTTCCTTTGCAACAGGCTTGGGACGGATCTGAGTCCCAAACTGTTCCAGGTTTCAAAACAAGATAGATATTGGGAGGACGGGGTCATGCCATTAAAGTGTTCCTCCACCTCCCAACAATAGGAGACTCCACCAAAATGCAGAAAGACAGGGTGGGCCTTGATAATACATAACAAGCTTTGAATCTCAAAGTAAAAGCAGCATCATACTCTGCATATATTTATGAGGATAAAAGGTCCTCTTCTTTGTTTGTTTGTTTCAGTGGGCATGTTACAGCATGACACACAGGTCAGCTAACAGTGTTGAAGAGTCATGGTTCACAGGTCAGAGTGCTACATGATAAGAGAGGAGGTCGGCGACCTCGCTGGTGCGGCGCCTCCTTTAATCGCTGTTCTGAGGACGCTCCGACTGCTTAGCAGGTACTGGTCAAGGTTGGGGCGAGGGTAAGGAGCGCTGATCTGGGATCTGTTTGCAAAGCAGCATGTAACCACACAACATTCAGTGACCCTGAGTGGTGAATTACAGCGTGTAGAGAACACTGTGTTTGTTTATTTGCAATAGACAGGGCTATGGACTGTGGTTGCGGTGTAAAATCAGAGAAGGGTCCTCACATTGAACCCATCAGATGAAGCAAGGCCCTTCAGTTCATTAGGAAGTCTGTACTCAAGTGTATACTCTTTTTTTTGTTTTTGTTTTCTCTCCTTCGTCCCCCAGCTTATCCCCTCTTTCTCTCGCTCATCCTTCAGAGTGAGTTCAGTAGAGATTCCTTCGGCATTACCCTCACCCCAGACTGCTGGAAAACCGCAGCGCTCCGGATGCTGACCCTTGCTCGACTCAGCACAATGCTTTAATTTGGTGTGTTGTTTAAAGTAATTAGAAAGGCTTTTTCCCTTGAATTTTTTTTTTCTATTCTTTTCTGTTCTCTGCCAAGTGCGAGAGGGAAACAGTGAGTCGTCCATGACTTCAGCTTGATAAAGACTCGGAAGAGGAATCCAGGGGACTGAGAGAGGAAGCGAAGAAAGCAGAGATTGCATGCTCTCGCTGTACCCACTTCCCCCCTGTACCGCCGTAGATTGGGAAGCTCTGTCTGAAAACAAACAGGGACAGGACTCGGGGGATACTTGTGTCTGAATGTGTGTGTTAGAGTGTGTGTACAGCATTTGCAAACACAAATGCCTGAAAATAATGAATGCTTACACCATTGTACATTACCTTTACCGTATGTATTCACATTTGACATAAGACAGTAATATTACGACTGAAAGAGGCAGAGAGTTGATCATGGCGCGAGGAGAGAGGATTCATCATGTTCACCAAACCCGAGGCAGTGAGATTGCAACACCGAGACAAGAGAGCCGATGATTGTCAGAGAATCTTCTTCGTGTCGGCCGTGCTGCTCTGTACTGCTCAGCACAACTGTCACAGCAGCAAGAAAAGCAGCATTAACGGTTCTAATCTTTGACAATTAATCCCGCTTTCATCAGATATATTGTTGCAAAGAATGCGCACAGTCATGCATATGTACGCTCGAGTATGCATACTTGCACACGCACGGAAGATAGAAATACATGCGCATTTTTCTCACATACACACACATAACTTTTATCTCAATGTACACACACTGTATTTTCCCACACATATGCAAGTAGCACGCAAAAACACGCCGGGAGTGACTCACACATGCAAATGTGTGTGTGTTTGTATGAGATGTAGCGTGAACTCTTTGGTTGCACCTGAATCATAACCAGGGAATAAAAGAGAACATACCAGACTACATCAGAACACCATGACCTTAACACACACAACATGCAGAATTCATGTAACATGCACACACCTGCACATTCACTTACGCTATTGCTATCCCATTGTCTTGCACCGCGTATTTGCATCTGACCATCCCACCACCAGCCTTAACCAACATCTCTACATAACCACCACTCAACTTTGCAGCAGGACTCTCGTGGCTAAAAAAAACATTCCTGGCCTTGGTGATCTACTCAGCCCAGTATCCCAAGCAGAAAAGTCCTTTAAAAATCAACTAAACACCCTCAAACCATGCTCTGAAGATGATGACATTGAAGCAGGCTTTAGAGGCAAAAAAAAAAAAACTTAAACTTGCATTATAGCTGGGCAAAAAATCCAAAAGACCAGCTACAAGACAGTTATAGTTGGTGGCAAAGATTGTAAACGGCAGCACTTCCATCGTAACAAATCACAGGTAAAGTAAAACTATGCAGCAGTAAGTACGTAGGTAAATTACAGTGTTGTGATACTACTAAGACAGTATCAGATATTAAAAACAGTCAAACCAAAAGATCCTATGCCATTGCACTAATAAGTGTTCATATCTCCTCTTGTCTCAGAGTAAAGGGCAACTTTGTAGAACTGAGCAGAACAGTATTGTCGTACAAAAAAGGCACTTGCCATACGAGTATCAACAGTATCAACATGTCTTAATGTTCCAACCAATTCCTGAGGTACTTGAGACACAATAGTCCCTTTCAAGGAGGAGAGAAAAGCAATTCTGCATGAAGTGGGAGTTGCATGTACTTACTTGTACGTGAAGTGAGTGGCACATTACGAGAATATGTAACCTTTGTTGCCTCATTCTAATTAGGAAGTCCATGGGAAAAGAAAATCATTAGGTCTGGATAAATACAAGCAGCAGGTGGGGGGACAAATCATCATGCCGGGTTTTGTCTTAAGGCATGTGTGATTTTTTTGTCAAGCAATGTCGCCATCTACAGGCGAAGAAAAATATCATCTGAAATGTTAAGTCTGTGTCATTCACAAATGAAGTGTTTTATTTAATCTAGCAATAGCAAACCTTTAATTATTGACTTAACTGACTATATCCAGTTTAAACCCTACATTCCAGTATGTACCACAAACTGCCGTATAACCACCAGACTACTGTCAATTAACAGAAGGCTTGCATCTGTTGCAGAGGTTGTCTTTTGCTGATTATTGTCAACTTTTTAAATGAACAAAAATGGTAATAGAAGCTTATAAATAGAGAAGCTTAGCAAATAAATCTGTGCTGTAAGTTATGCACAGTTCACATCTAAATCCATTTTATGTGAAATTTTACAATGAACACAGCAATGAGATTTAGTTCATCATAATGACTAAATGTAATATCACTTCCAAATCCAATTCAATCTAACCCACAGAATCCTTATGAAGAAATAAATATACACATACAGAAGGTGAGCAACTGCAAGAAAATCTGATGTCTGTTAACTGGTTATTTCCAACTGAGTCTTGGAAAAAGGCACTTATTAAAATTAATCACTTCATTGTTCACGCTGGCTCCATAGTCCAGCTCTCTCTCTCGTTTTCACTCTCTGCTCTGCAAATGTGCCTGGCCATGATTAAAACATGTCTGTTTCTCCATGACATTGCTTTGACATAATTTAATTGGTATAAGAGATAAAAAATAAATGAATTAAATAAATATACTAACAGGTAAGTGGCGTAACGTAGCTCAAGGTGACAGCCTATTATTTCTTCCCTTTCTTTGCTTCAAAGAAGGCAATGTGAGAAATGTGAGATTGGACTGAAAATGCAGCATTTCAAGGGGCAGATGGAGGTTTTTTTTTGTTTTTTTTAAATTCTTTAAAATAAATTCCAATTCTGCTCAAAGTTTAAGACTGCAATTTAATCAAAAGGTATATTTTATATGAGTTTGTATTACAAGACAATGAGTTTGTTTCTTTAAAAAAGTATGTTGCTTTCTCACTGTACATCTATACTGATCATAATCAGTCATAACCTTTTTTTACAGCACAAATATGTTTGTATCAAGTCTAACATCAAAGGAACTAAATGCATGTAAATGTAATTAATGCTGTAAATTAAACCAGAGCATACTGCCTCCATGAAACAATGGTGCGTGAGTTTTAACCCTGCATTGTAGGTGAAAAGAGGCATTTACAGTGAAATGAAAGAAGCTATGGGGTTACTCACCACATCTTGCCTGGTATCCTTCCCCGATGCGATGAGGATGTAGTTCCAGGCCAAAGGCAGCAGCAAAGCCAAAGGAATCATATAGAGTTCAAAGTTCCAAACAACGATGACAAAAAGCTGAAGAAAGAGAAAAAGACAAAAATGTCAGCAAAAGAAAAGTGAAGACAAAAAAGTGGCAACAGTGTGGGCTAAGAATGTATACATTCAAGACCCCATATTGACCCTCGTGAGGCACACTCTTGAGAACGTGCGCCGGCCATATGTGAAACTGGAAACAAAACACACATTCAACCACATTCATATGCAGAATCATAACCACCATGGAACAAAGCGTAAAAATAAGACTGGGTTTCAACAAAAGGTACAGGCCTGGTGTCGGTGAGCCTAGGTTCAACACCCTGACCCTGAAGGCTTTCTGGGCCTTCAGCTGAGGAGGAGGACGATGAGGAGGATGAGTACAAGCCGTCAGAGCCTCTTTCCTCCTTGCCAATCATCCCAGAGGCTGAGGTCATGTACTGTTTTCAGCCGCGGCACGTTAAAGCTGACCCTTCCATACTCAACCCCAAAACCCCAGCATCTGACCTCACACACCCCACACCCCGAGACCCTAACCCTGTCACTCCAAGCCCCAATACCCTCTCTCCTACCCCAAAGGACTCGTATGCCCCATCTCTAACCTTCTCTGCACCCATCTGCCAAAACCATAACCTCTATACCTCCCCTCTCATCACCAAACAAGAAAAGTACCATCTGAAAATGAACCTTTCCTAAAACCCTGTATTCTGGTTTTGACAGAGCCCTTCATCCTCTGACAACAGATTATTGCGGTGGTTGGGAGACGATATATGTGGGAAAGTAAAATTGCTAATGATGGAAGCTTGTTATTTTATGGCGGCTTTCTTTTAATTGTGAGAAAGCATGGTGTCATGCAATGTCAACTGGACATTTTGTGGGAAAAAAAATAAAACAAAATATTTGTCTTTTCTAATAATTATATAAGTGTACAGAAATGTTTAATTGATAAGACCTCAGCAGCAATTAGAACAAATGCTGGAAATGCAAACCACGCCTAATACGTAATCTTTTCTAGAAAAACATATTTATCAAATTCAAGTACAAGAAATCCATTATCTCAAATATGAGCAAAGAAGATTTGAAATTAATTACTCTGTATGGAAATGCGTCCATGTTTAACAATCAGTTCAGACCATGGGAAACTTTTTTAAGAGTGGTGAAAATGAGACTATTACTGTATAAAGCAGATTTATTGGTCTGTGTACCAATTATGAGCTATTCTGTTTGACTGAACAACATCAATAGGCGAGAGCTTAATAATCAACAATCAAATTGTTTTATTTCTGTGTGTGTGCAAAGAGAGAGAGAGAGAGAGAGAGAGAGAGAGACTGAAAATCAAGCTCTTCATTGTGTTTACAGTCTAAGGTTAATGTGAATATGTGGTTCAACAGCCCCTCGAGAGTGTATGCAGGTCTGCTGTTTCTCTAGTGGAGCCAGTCGGACACTAAACCTAACACTGTGCAGTCAGTATTTCATTTTCTTTTAAGGGTACACAAACACATGCATCTGAAAATCAATGTAAACAACTCTTCACAATAACAACACATTTAAGCAACTACATTTTCTCAACTTGTCCCCTCCTCCCTTAGAAAAGTTTGAATGGCTCACACACCGAATCTTTTGACCAGAGCTATAACTTCATGTAAAATTAACTAACAGATGCTGAGTATACAAGCAAAAAGATCCATAAATTAAACATTAGAAATGTCCAGTGCATTTGCATAATGCTCACAGCTATGTCTTTTTTCAAATAAACCTGAACGGCCTTGGTGCAACAGCCAAATCTCCCAAAAGGATCGAAATCTTTCTCCGTGTCTCTCAGGCTCAACTTCACTTTCTCACATACAAAGTCTTTCTCTGATACAGCTGTGTAGGAGAATTGGAAAGAAACTATTCAATAATTCATATTTGTATACTAATAAGCAACACAACCATTTCCCTTCATACATCATAAAAAGCTGTTAGGACCGTGTAAGCTCAGCAACAGAAACTCACACGTAGACAAACAACACACACATTCTCTACAAAATTTAACCATTCTAAAATTATCCATCTTCCCACAACAAATGATTATAACTTACAAATCTGTAACACCGATAAACACCGGAATAATCTCTAACTAAACAACGTGCAATAGAGGTGCAGAAACATGACTTCAGTCTAACAAACAAAGGAGCTCACTTGTTTTAAACCTTTTCTGTTAGAATCTATAAATAACTGCACACTTACAAACATCTTCATCACATACGCACAGTGCTGCTTTCAAATACTCCACTATAAATATACTCCACAGTAGGCATACATTGTACTGTAAATATATTTAGTGTCTGGTTCCCTAAATCGCTCATGGTATCATTATCACACAACAGACAAATTATTTGCTCCTCACTGTCCTGAGGTTTATATGAAACCTTAAAACCCTCTTTTATGTATTTAAAAATAAAAAAATCTTGCTTTCTTCTCCATTTGCCTGAGGCTGTATAACCCCCCTTCATTCCTCCTCCATTTGGTTATAGTAGCTGAGGGCGAAGTTTTGACTGGCAGCTAGAGGAACCAGACACCCAGGCTCAGCAGTGGCCAGCCCTGCCGCGTCTCTGTGCCCCCCGGCCGGGTAATAGGGGCCCTGCAGTGCCTGGACCTTTCCACCAGGACTGGGTGATCACAGCCACCCCCCACTGCTCGCTACACCAGATAGCAGGCTGTTTGCCTGGGGAAGAGGGAGCGGGAAGCAGCCTGCTGTGGATGTCAGTGACCAGAGGAAGGCGGAGAAAAAGAAAACAACGATGACAACATGCTGGGTCGAACGGAGAAAAGAGGGGGAAAATGCTAAATGAAGCTCCAGATGTAGTCTATGGGAATAATTTGTAGATGACTCTGTGTGGTCAGAGACGCTTTGTGTAGTGGTCGGTGACGGTTCACAGTGAAGCTCACCATGCTCCACTCTTGCTTTTCTGTTTAATTCTGCGGAATTCTTACCTGTGTGGTAATGTAAAAATATTCATAGAAACACAGTCAGTAAGTATGTTTGTCTCTTTCTGTATATGTGCTTCTATATTATTAAAATTGTGCTGACTTTCTAATTTAGTCTTGAGAGCATCTCAATAAATGTGTAACTTTTACTTGTTACAAAAACAGAAATGAGAGATGAAACCTCTTATCTTATACTTTTGATGCAATATCATCTACTAAACTAACTACTAAAGAACAGTAGTGATCAATATCCATTTTAGAGTTAGTTTAGATAATTTCATCTATGGTGGCCATTTGGTTTAGTCACTAAAACTACTGGCAGCAATTCATTCTTACCCAGCAAATCCATTTTGTCATGAGTCTTAATCATCATGTCTTTTAAAATTATTTGTGCTTCAAAAAGTCTGTGGTGAAATGCACCGAAATGTCTAGGAACAAAACTATTCACTTGTCATAAAACAAAGTAAAATAATATTTTCCACTGTCAAATCTGCTAAACCATTTCAAATACAATTAAAGTCTACATTTGAACTGGGCAAACTTCACATCTAAGCACAAGCCAAAATCCAATTGAGATATATAATTAAAATAGACAATCACAAGCATGAACAAAGTTAAACCATTGCAGTATAATTTGTAATACTTTGGGAAAAATACCAATACACAATATCAGTTAACTAAATTATCTTGACACGTCTCTGTAGTTGGATTTCATTAGTCATATTCTTTGATGCTCTCTTAATATTAAGAAATCCCCTGAACACAAGAATATACAGTATATTAAAAATGTTAAAATGGAGAAGTCAAAAACATTTATTCAAGCACTCTGTGTGGCATGTTGAGACTTGTATCTTGCATTATTTGTTTCAAAACACAACCCGCGTCCTTACGGCTCTGAGCCGCGGCACTGTGGGAGGGTAATATTCAGTACTTTGGCTTACATTAACCACACACCAGGCTAACTTTCCCCCTGCTCTGTCTCAGTGGAGTGAAACTGAAGTTTGGATTTCAGAGTTCCTCTTTATCTCTCTTACATCAAGTTCCATGCTGGCACTAAGTGTTGCCAGATAGCAACTAGAAAGTCCTGTTAAGTTCGAGGGAACGAGAGAGGGAGGGAGACAGTGTCCTGTTTGTGACCGGACCTAACCATCATTGAGTGGTGCTAGACTGCCCCCTGCTGTACTCCTGCAGAATATAGATCTACAGCACAATTAGTTCTGTTCATCCGATAAAAAAAGCAGCCTGAATGACTAAACCCAGTGTGTCAAAGCCAGTCATTTTGTAATAGCATAGAAAACTCAAATAAAGCATCCACCATTTTAAGGCGAAAGTACTGCAGCTTCACACGGGTACCTATGAGAAGTAAGGATGCTGTATCCTCGACTTCTCAAAAAAAGGCTTCACGCATTTCCTGTTGAGTCTCTATCTCTGGTGATTAAACTCTGACTTGGTATTCTCTGTTAGTCATGCCACTATATTTCAACTATCATTCATTTTGCAAATCAGGAGAGCAGTAAAATGTGAAAGTATATCTTTCAAAGCTGTCCCTTGCTGTGGGCAAAGACGAACTCCCGACTTTAAAACTTTTAAAAGTTAGACAAGTTCTTTGAAGAGGAGTCAAAGGAGCAATTTAAAGAGACCTGGAGTGGTGTGTACCACTGACTGCTATGGCGTATCTGCACTGTGTGCGTGTGTGTGTGTATGTGTGTGCATATCAAACTGCCAGCCAGACATGTGCAAACACACACACACAGCAATAGTTGCTTCTGTACCTGTCTTTTCTTTTTTTTCCCTTTTTTTATTTCAACAGGGTGAATTTTTATCTAAATGCAAAGCAGGTGATAGGTGCTCCAGTTTCCTCTAGAAGTAGCTCCCTTGTCTGGGCTCTCTTCCTGATAAGAGTCCTACTTTGCCTGACATAAAAGAGCCCGGTATCATTTCCTCAGCCTCCCCAACAACCCCCAGCTCGCTGCCCTCGCCCTTCCCCAAGCTTCACAAAGCTGCCTCTATTTGCTCCCAATTCAGGGCCCAATTGCAGATAAAGTTACAGCAAATTTGTTTGGAGGAAGAGCTGCTGAGGCCTGCGGTCCCTGGGGCAATAACAGCCTTGTCTTGCAGGGGCCGTGGGGAGAGCTGGCAGCAGCAGGAGAACAGAACCCAACACCGCTCAGCCCCACAATGGCCTCAACTCTCTGGGAGGGAAGAGGAGGGGAGGGAGAGATAAAGAGGAACAGGGATGGATGGATAGATAGAAGGGAGAGACACTCAGGTTGCAGGTGTGGAGAGAGGCAGCAGACGCTTAACCCCGAGACAGGGAGACGGAGACACCAAGACCCACCCACACACACACACACACACACCACCCATCATGCAGGACAGGAGGTAACTCCAGTCCCGCCCATTGTGCCAACGCCTCAGGCAAAGCTGCCACGGTGGCTGATTCACTGTCGGGATGGGTGGGTGACAGCAGTGTGGGTGTGAGAGAGCGAGAAAGGCTGCATGTGAGACTATGTGATATCTCTCTTTCT
The DNA here is from genome assembly GCA_036023855.1 of Gadopsis marmoratus. Lineage (NCBI taxonomy): Eukaryota > Metazoa > Chordata > Actinopteri > Centrarchiformes > Percichthyidae > Gadopsis > Gadopsis marmoratus. Next base: position 30,816 of record JAVQJF010011961.1, read on the forward strand.
CTCACATGCACACAAAACACACACAACATACACACTAATCACAGCTGGCACTAATGGGCGATGTGTACATGCGGCTGGCATCGCAGAATTGGGCAGAAGGAGAGTAAGGGACCATGAAAAAAAGAAAGTGAGCGTTTACATGGAGGGAACACAGTGACACACTATGCAGGTGTCAAAAGATGCACAACTGCATTTTGATGTACCGTTGCATTCACAAAACACCACAAATATACGAACACACTAAAATCCCCCCCTCAGGCGGACTTAGCAGTTACAAAGTGCACAAATTTGTGAGTTTAGAGGTTGAACTGCCCACAACTCCACCTCTGTAGCTACAGCCATGTTGGAAAGTTAAGTGTAACATCTGTCTGGAAAAAGACAGCCAGACAGAAACACACATGTGAACAGACACACATGCCCATAATCACACACAGCCGTACACCTTCATGAACGCACCACCTTGGCCAGATGGCCCCCCATAAAAACCCACTTAAAGAGATGAGCGAAGTGATTAAGAGGCCTCTCAAAGTGAGGGAGAAATGAGAGAGGGATGAAGAAATGGAAGGGAAGGGAGGGAGGGAGTACCTGTGTAGAGGAGAGGCCCTAAATACTCTGATGCTTTTAGCTAAGTGCATACTCCTACGATAACAGACTCCCAAAAGAGCGAGAAGAGATGGGGGGAGGAAAAGCACAATGACACCTAAATTTCAGACTTTCTATAAACTATAAAACGCTCCGTCCTTGGCCTAGATACATCCATTATCGTCATCTGAATACTTTGAATTTAAGTGAGTACAATGAGAATATGAATAGTCTGCACTGTTACTTAGAGATGGATGTACTATACGGCGTGCTTAAAAAAAAAACGGTGAAGCGCTACACACGGCATGCACACGTGTGTGTGTGCTGACATGCAGGCTGCGCTATCCAAGGCTGCATCCTCCCCTCTCTATTCACCATGCAGATTGGCAATTCTAAAGTGACCTTGTTTTCTGTGAATTCCTTGACATTTTTCTTTTGTCTGACATTTTCATTTATTTCTACAAAGATAAGACTCGCACCCAGTTCAGCCTTACATGAGAGAAAATGCAAACGTGCCCACACCCGCCAGCCTCGCCCATGAGCATGCTCGCACACACGGAGAGGGAAAATGTTAACTGATCAATACTATGTCTCTTCTGACCCATGTCTTGTGATGACACTGTGACCTGCTGTACACACACACACACACACACACTCAGCCTCTGCAGAGATGAAACTGGTGTCAGGCAGCCAAATGCTGCTAATGTCTGCTGTGGAGACATTTAGTGCCCCCATGGTAAAGGGCTGGGGCGGGGTGGGTCCACCTGTCCTGTAGATACTTAAGTCAGGACACTAAACCAGACAGGATTAAATGCCTGCTCTGTCATCTTTAGGGTAGGAACCTCCATGCAGCCACTCACCGCCCTGCAGCAGAATGTCTTTTACCGATAGCTCTGCTGTCCAATTACACTTCACCTTTAATACCAGACACAGATGACAGGGAGGGAGAGAGAGGATGAAGAGGAGGCCGATGGGAGAAGAGAGAAAGAAGCTGCCATTTCCACTGTCTGCAGGAGCAGCTTGTGACACTTCAATAGATTGTAGCTGCCTTTTCTAAGCATTTGGATGTCTGAGGGTCTCATTTAAAATTGTGTTTAAGTTGCAACACCAACTCTTCACTCATTCCCAGCAACCGAGAGTCCAAACAGACACTTGTATATACCATGTGTTCTCATACAAAAATCAAGAATTTAATCAACACTATCATATCAAGATATTTAAGTGCGTTGAGTAGTGGGGTTACAGTGTGGTAATGTACTTAACTGTGCTTGAAACAGCAACAATTTCTCGTCTTAGAGTGTGCAATTACCAGTGAAGGATCCATACTTTGTTAGCAGAAATGGTCCTAAGCCTACTGTGAACATGTTGCTCTACAAAACGTTTAATCTGTGAATTGCATGGCTGTAGTCAATATATTTGGAATTGTACTGATCAGTGTGAAGGGGTGAATTTCAAAAAAGTGCAATTTTCCATGACAAAAAAGGAGGCCCAAGTACATTTAAGTATATTTCTGAGATTGTCTTGCATTGTCTTGCATTAAATTCTTAAATTAATAATACAGCATAAAGTAATTGTACCTCAAAATGTATAAATGAGGTCGTTTCAGTTCTCCATTTCTAGTAAATGTGCACATTTGCATGTGATATGCTTCGATTAATGGTACTGTATATGTAAGTGCACCTCGACGTACCACAAAAGCACAGATGCTTCTCTGTGGAGAATCCCATTCGAAGCAGCTGTTGATGTAACAGCCCGTGTTGATCAGGAACATGATGCAGCGCCTAACTCTGTTAAAGTTGCGCAACAGCAGCTGAAAAGGAGACAAAGATAAAAGTGAACATTTAAAACTAGTGAACGCTTAGGGTCAGAAACGTGCTGCAGCAAGGAAAGCAGCATGGCGTTATATACATGGTATACCGCTCCATTGTAAAAGTGGTAGACACAGTATATAAACATATGATAGCTTATTAACATGCCATACAGTGTATGTGTGGATAACTGGTGAGACTTTGTGGGACAGGTAGCTGAATATAATTGGAAGAAACACATCAAGGTTTAGTGACTTTTCCACATTAGCTGCACATTTATACTGTTTGGAAAGTCTTACAAAACGACAAAGTAAACAGGAGCAAAATTATCTGTCTGCAAATATAAGCACAGCTATTATGTTGACATTTGTGAGGACATACCGTTAAAGAGGTCAAAATTCTCGCCTTTATGTTTAGTTAAGGTGTGAATTCATCACAATTTAGTAAGTAAATATGTTACATCATATAATAAGAACCTTAGTTAAAATGACACACTGTCAGTAAGTCTTAATATGGTGGTTCAAACCCTGTCGTGTCTCATTTTGATGCCACTTTGGAAAGGTAACTGGAGCATTAAGTTTTACAACTTGAGATTTTCCGCTTCGAACATTACAGCACTGAGGACACCATGAGCGTGTTATCCTTTTTTAGATAGCTATATATGGATGTGGATCAGTGTATGGGACAAACTGCTGCTTTAATTGCGACAAGCTGACTCACAATGTTTCTTTACGTCTTCTTTCCCTGTGATAAAGTTAAGTACAATAATAATTTCCAGTCCTTGGATTCGCCTCCCTGAGGGTTCTCCGTGCATTTTGGCCAGATATGAGAGAGAACTGGCTAACTGCTGTCCTCCCCCTGGGTTTCCAACCATTCAGGGAATAACATAACAGCAGCGCAGAATGCCAACCACCCAATCAGGTCACCACCAGGAGAAAGTGCTCCCAAAGGACAAACTGTCTCTGCAGATCGCCGTTCAAAAAATTCTAGGCCATTATTTTACTCTTTGGAAAATTGTGTGTGTATGTATACTGTGTGTGTTTGCAGCACTACAGTATAAGTCTATTATCTGTGTGCATGTGTGTTTCCGGGTGGATTTGCATGCGGTTAGGGGTGCCTTGGCTGCTTTGATGCTAGATGAGAAGAGGATTCCTCCTTCTCTATGTATAATTATGTGAAGCCTTTTTGTTGCCAAACGGGATGAGTGTATGGTGTCCTGCTGGGGACACACAGACCCTGAGGACGGCAAGACTGTGAATCATCCATTTCCATGTTCCACAGCGCATGCACTTGATGTACATGCTGTACTCTTCTGGGCTCATTATTGCCATAACCTTGATAAGAATATTTCATTTTTCGTGAATTATTTCAGAGTGCCTTCAGTCATTCCTTAAAAACACTTAGAAAAGTGGTGAAGTCATTTAGTGAGTCAAATGTCATAATTACTATTAAATGGTTTTGTTTGGCAGGCAGCTTGTGTGTTTTTTTTCCTTTTCCTTTCTGTGTGTGTGTGTGTGTGTGTCTGCACACTAAGCAGCAAGCAACAGCAGGGGAGCTGCTACCACACAAAAGAGCCCTCATGGGGCAATCCCTCCAAAGCAGCCAGTGACATCATCATTGCGAGACGCTGACAAGGGTCATCTCTATGAGTCAGAGGTGAAATGGAGATGAAAAAAGGACTCTTCACTTGGGAGAAAAGCGTAGAGTGGGCCGAGGCAGACAGCAACAGAAAATGCAAAAACAGTGAGGAAAGAAGGGAATAGATGGAGGGCTGAAAAAAAGGGTGGTACAGGAGCTGGTGTGCGTTTGTGTGTTGTGCTGTACTGGGCAGGGCTGTGCTCGGCTGTGCACGGCGCAGCATTGACTGCTGAGCCCAAACGGTCACTCATATGACATGTCTGATGTGGGCCAGCCCCTACTATTCAGCCCTTTGTGGTGCCGCCACACTGAGCGGCGTGACAATGAAGTGCAAAGCAGCAGTGGCAAAGAGGGCCAACTATAAGGATGGCCAATCTACTTATGCACCCCAGAGCTGACAGCTTGACATTTCTATTCACCACTCAGAGTGGATGTGAGGAGGGGTAGAGATGAGAGAAGGGAGAGAGGAGGGAAGAAAAAAAAAAAGAAAAGAAACAAAATGCTGTTTTTCCTTCAATCATCCTGTTGTATCTTGCCCACACAGTTGTTGTGGTTTAAGTAAGTGCCACTCTCCAGGCATGTTGGTTTTGCTTGAGACAGTTAAGCAGAATAGGGGGGTACAGTGGTGGACACAGATAAAAATGAGGCAGAGTGGTAGTAGATAAGTGCTGGCTGCTGATGTACCTGTTTGGACACTCTGGGCTCCTCCTCGATATACTTCTGCTCAATGGGAATCAACGTCCTGAGACCAGCCTTCACCTGGGGGATGGAGTGAACACACACACCATCATACACAGCAAACGGTGAGAGAGGCATGACACTAATTTAATCTAATATACAGATACAGAATAAAATGGCAGCAATGATGACAATTAGCGAGCAACTATATTTTGAAGGGTTTTCTAACACATTGTGTACTAATGCAGCACATGCGTAGAGCGTGCCCCATGTCAGAGGCTAGAGAGCGCGGGAGCGAAAGCTGTAAGATGGCCGCTATAGGACACACACAGCGATGGTGAACGGGCGAACAAAGGCTGTTAAGAGGGAGTCTTCGATAATTAAAGCCAAAACGAGGACGAGGGACAAGGGACGAGGGATGAGATGGAAGCGGGGGGGGGGGGTGGGGGACAAACGGAATAAAGACAACAGCAGCGTAGAGGGGGGTAATGCTGAAGAGAACAAGAGAGGGATGTAGAGAGGATAACGGGGGGTGGTGGGCAAAATAAAATAAAAAATCAAGGAGGAGAATCAAAAAAGCAAAAGAAAGACTTACAGCATTAAAAATCACGTCTATTTCGAGAAAGATGACCCCTTTTGTTGGCCCTGTCAGCTCCTTGCTTTTCAAAGCGTAGGCTTTGCGTTCTCCATTTTGGATCTGTGGGAGAGGGACATGACAGGCGTCTGTCTGGCAATACCCGGCAGAATCAGCTCCCCGGGCCACCTTTGAACCCCAGCTGCTGGCGCTGACAGGGAACCCAAAACAACTGTGGCAACTCTGACAAGTACCTGTTCATTACCCACTGCAGCTCGGCTCTGTCAAACAGAAATTAACTATCCTGGGGAATCATACTGTACAGCAGAGCATAGATATATTAGACACAGTTCTTTCACTGGCTATCTATATTTTTTCTCTCCTGCCTCTTTTTCTCTAAATCGCATCATTCCATTTCTCGATCAATGTCATTTTCATATCATCTCTCATCCGCTTACTTTCTTTCTTCTCACCTATCAATCTCTTCTTTTTTCACAGCCTCTCCTCCACTTTTTCCTCCTTCCTGTCATTTCTTTCTCTTTGTGAAATAATCAGTCTCATCTGTGGAGTTGCAAAAATAACCTCTGCTTTTTATATCTTCAACTGTGTGTTTTCATTATTCTTCCTGTTCTCCCTATTATCCCCAAAGGAAAAGAAAAGGAAACACACACAGAAACCTGCCTTTGACTCACATTTAGTAAAGGAATAGCCACTTTCCCCAGGAAGTCTGCACTTCTGTCTCGGTCCTCGTCATAAACAGTGACCTCGAGTACTGAGTGGATGTCCTTCACGTTACTGGACCACACGAAAAGACAACACCAATGACATATATACTGAATTATGGCCTGTAAACTGAAACAGAAAGCTATCACATCTTGAACAAGCTTCTTTAGATATTAAAGATACACAGAAAACAGTTTAAAACCTGAAACGCTATGAGGCATAACAAATGCCTTATAATTGAATAGCCTGTATTACATTTACATAAATCTTTAACATTACTATTAACATGCTGTTAGAAAAATATTCTACTCTTTATGTGATATTGCACTCCATTTGTGCATGAGCTAAGTAGAGCTAAAGTGTGAAGCTCAGACGCGTCATCTTTTGAAAACTAGGCTAGCGAGAAGATGGCTGATGTTATGTATAGAAAGGAGGCTATAAGAAAGATGTGCACTCAAAGAATGACTAAATTAACCTGTCCCATGGGAATTCACAAGGTTTTACTCTGGAATAAAACAGCATCATATTTCCAAAAAATGATGTAGAGTTAAATCTACATTACCATTTACCTATAGCCTCAGCATATTTTTGAAAAAGATCTGTTTTGAACTAGGAAAAATGTGATAAGCCTTCTTTTTATGTTATGTTAATGTCATCTTCTGTTTTTTTTAAGAATACAACACATTTTAAAATACTGTTAAATGGGCAGTTGTATAAAAAATGATTGAGAAAATTTTTAAAGCTCAAAGTTCATTCATGAAAATAGAGTTACACACTATAAACTGTGATCAATACGCATTTTTTCAATGCTCATCTCGGTCCAGAATTAATTTTAAGGAGACACAAATAAACTGTTGAATGCTATGCTTAACCAGTCTTTAATTCCAAGGTACATGTCAATGGGAAGAAAATCAATTTCTATTTCCATTACTGCAGTGAACAACAACTGTGTCTGTGTGTGTGCATGCAGACATAAAGGCCACTCACAAAGTGAAGACCTTGTTCCACTCTGGGTTGAGGTTTTTGTAGACAGTGTGCGTCTGCAGCCGATCGTTACTCAGCTCCACCACACAGAACGGGTCACTCTTACCTGCCGAGCACAAAAAAAAAAAAAGCATACAAGAACGACCTTCTTAGTTAAGCAGAGATGTAAATACAGTAGACACTAAACTTTTGTTAGCTTAAGGTTTCAAGGTAAGCAACAATTTAAGTAATTCCAGCAGCCTTTGTCTATCTTCAATCCCTCATATTATTAAGACAGATAGTATGTAGCATCCTCATGACAGCTCCAATACCCTGGACTTATCATAGCTATAATATGATTCTTTCATTTTTAGTTCCGTTGCAGTATATATTAGAAAAAGGTATATCAGTGGGACAGCTGCAAGCCGTTTCTATCAACAGCCTGCGAACATGGACAACTAGAAGATAAGCTCCAGGACAACTGTGCCCTGGGCAGTCACAAGGAGGGGGTGGGAGAGTGAAAAGAGAGAGAAGACATAGAGAATGGATGGTGCAGAGAACACAGAAGGCAATGTGGCTCTGGAGGCCAGAGAAGTTCAAAGTAGAAGATAAAGACAGCCGCGCAAGGGTGTGAGAAACATAACGGTCCGTGATTAGTGATTCCAAGCAAGTGGTGAGACGATAATGGCAACGACGTGGTGGAAAAAAAACAAACGAGTGAAAGCAAGAACGTGAGAATTAAATGATAAAAGAATGACAGAGTAAGCATCTCCTCATCAGCCTTTCTGCTTTGTTCTATTGACAGACACTGAAATTGATAAAAGCAATGAAAGGTATTTTGCCTATTAAAATTGAAATTTGTATTTATTACAGGGACATCACTGCTGGAGTTTTATTCACTGGCAGCAGTACTAGTTTCACCAGTATAATACAAGTGACATTATACAGTAATAATAACAAACCAACATATATCCAAATGGAGATTTATCCTACAAAATTAATCATTTAAAACAAGGACCACATACGAAATAATTTGAGTGGCCAGTCCCTGCCAAAAGATAAAAATGTTATACACCATGTGATAACTTTAAAGACACGTGGGCGTTATAAAACATAGCCATGATATATGATTCACTATAAATCATAGTCATTAATGCTAATTCATTCCAACGAAAGTTTCAATTCAGAATTTACTACAGTTATGTAACTGGGTGAGAGAGACCGAGAGGAGAAATAAACATAATCACAGAGTTATTCCCTCCTCCTGTGAAAAGCATACCATACTATAATAATCAAAACCAGTAATGTCCTATATATTCTCTACTTTGTTTACCAACGTCTCACATTTCAATTTCTTTGTGCACAGAAAGGAGCGAGAGCAGCTCCCCATGCCTGCCAGCCCACCTCCCTTCGATTGCCTCAAAATGAACTAAAAAACAACAACACTCTTAATTCTGGCTTTGATCATTATTTTTTATTAAAACTGTTGGGAGCCGTTGCGCTGTTTGTTCAAGCTTATCGCTTGAAAAGTCTGGGTCAGGAAGTAAAAAAAAAAAAAATAAAAAAGGTCCCACACGAATTCCCATGGAAAATATTGAGAATATTAAAATATTAGTAAAGCAGCAACGTTGCATAATAAGACTTGATAAAGTTGGGATTGAGTTAAAAAACCCCACCACATTTGTGTTTGTGCTCGTGTCTGTCTCAGACACACATACACACACACGGGAGGCGTGTGTGTGTATGTGAGTGTCATTGATTGGTGTGATTTTCTTCAAATGTTGTAACAAGGGCAGGACATTTAGTGGGTGTGCAAAGTAAATGTCACCGTGATCAATGCTGAACCGTAGGTGTTGCCTTTCATATCTGTTTGTGGCGCTCTATTGATGCAGAGTGTTTGAAGTGGATATTGACAGCCATGACTCCTACGACAGAAAACAAGATACATTAACATAGACAAAAGACAATGGACTCAAGAGCCTACTTCTCAATGCGTCTCTGTGCACATACTCAGTTAGCCATATAAGCTGCTTACAAATTCTCCTTGGACTCATGAATATACATAAAATGTATTTTAGAATTGTAAACAAGTAAAAAGAATATATTTTGGCAGCAGTTTTCATTCAATATTCTTACAGTAGTGAATGTTTGAAATCCTCCTTAATCATCCAAGCTTCCATAGCATAAACGATTATAATGTTGTCCCCACAAATCAAGCCTGATTAAATTTAAATGCAATCACCCAAATTAAGAGATGGAAATGATGTCTGCAGAACCCCCCATTTTCTCTCTAATGTTCTGTTTTTAATGACATGGCAGGCTGTGTTGCCGCAGAGAGCCAGTTGTCATTGGTGATGAACTTTCACCTTATTGGCCGCCAGCACCAGAGGCGGCTGTCTTAACCAATTACACGCTCGGGTTTGAGCGCCACTCAGGGATCATCCAGGTAATGTCCGAGCAAAGCTCCCCCCCCTCCCTCTGGGTCCCGTCGCTGTGGCGCTGGAAGAGGGTTTGCAGTTTGCAGCGAGGAGCCGGCTCAAACTCATTTCAGGGTGCCCTAAGATAAGTGTGGAGGATGAATACAGTATGGAGACGAGGAAAGGCACCGTAATTGCCTCGCGGGAAGCATAGAGTTAGTGGAGGAGTTTAAGGTTGGAGAGGGGACGCATGCTCATGTTCCTGTATAATCACAATTAACTTTGATTCAGACTTTAAAATGCAAATAAATTGCATTTTTATTGCATTTTTATTCCATTTTTATTCCATTTCTTCCTCTTTTAAAAGGTTATACATGATTTCCTATAGTACTCCTCTGTGTGTCCAGTGATGCAGTGGAAAAACTACACTTCACTGACAGGTTTTGTTAGGATAGGATATTGAGTGAAAAAAGAAAGGAGTCTACACATGCTGTGCCACTGCTGCTGGAAGTGCGTGCATGTGTCCGTGTGTGTGTTACTATTGAAATGTTCTAACAGTATAGCATCCACTCATAGGGACAAGGGCTGGCAGACAAAAGGGATTGTTGGTTTTAGAGACTATTTTCAGTTATCCTACTCGGGCTGAAGAGGAGCTACTCCACAAAAACACTTCAATTAGAGAGAGCGAGAGAGAGATGGCCAGAGAGGAGAGAGAGAGGAGGAGGAGGAGGAGGGGAAAAGACAGGAGAGGAGACAGGCAGCAAGAGATGGCGAACTCTCCCTCTCTCGCCTCCTGTCTGTTTGTCTGTCCGTCTGTTTCTCTCTCACCTTGCTCCTGACCCTCTCCTGGTCTGGGCTGTTAAAATTGGGTGGTCATGTGGTGAGGGCTCTTATGCGGCTCTTACAGAGCTATTGTTTTTGCCAGTGACACGCACACACACACACACAGAATCAGACTCAAAACAGGAATATGCCATCTAGAAACAACCCCTGTGCCTGTCTGTTATCTGTATCTGTTTACATACTGTGTCTGTCGTTCTGGGGTTAGACTGGCTAAAATAAAATGTTTTCTGGGGAAAAGAAACATTTGTCCTTTGTGCTTGCAAGAACGTATAAAGTCAAATAAGGTTACAAATTGGACTGTCTGAATTTGAGATCTCTTTGGCCATAACAAAAACCAAATGCCCATGTTTGTTTAGACTGTTTTGTGAATATATAAAGAGTCCCATGTGAAAACACATGTGACAGGCAAATGTTTAAATGTACTTGTGGATAGAACATGTCTCCTATAAATTAAAATGTTCCCATTTTAAGTAGAAACATATTCTTATTATTTGTCAATCTAATTAAAAATTGTCACATGTCATAATATCACAAACGGAGGCAAATGTTCCAGTAAAAAAAACAACGCTGAGTCCAAAAAAAGCATGTTTGTTTATGGTTTCCAATTGTTTTGAATTCAGGCTCAGTTGTTTCTAGGTAAAATATTAGCCCTGTATGGCACCCAAAGACATGCTGCACATTTACTGTGACGTAAGTCTGTGGCAATAATTTTAAATCACTACAGGCTGTAAAGACACTGTACCGAAATCAAACGTGTTCTCTCTATGACCACGTCAAAGTGGCAAAGACAAAGTGAAAGTCAAACAAACGGCCATTAGGCATTATATTTCCACAGCTTTACTCATTTGCTGGGTTTTTTTCCTTTTTTCAGAAGGATCCATGAAGCTCAGACTGAATGATGAGCTCTACAATGAGGTCACAGAGCAAATTTCTGCTGCGAGTGAAATACAAGAGCCAGAGAGCCATTAGCCCTGCACTCCGGCTGCTCCGGTCGCTCCACGCAATAGCCCAAATCAACCAGCTCCACTCTGTATTGGCTAATGGGACTGTGGCTGTTTCAAATGGAGAAAAACTCTAGACTCTGTCTCACACACACACACACACACACTTCCTTTTCTCTCTACTAGATAATACTGAGTGAAAAACTAGGCCTGTCTACTGTAGACCTAATTAAAAGTAAGAATTAATGGAGAATGGAGGATTCAGAGAGAGCAAGCAGAGAAAGAGCGGGAGGAGGGAGGAGGAGGGAGAGAGATTTGTTGGTTCAAATATGTACTTTTTCTCTATTATTCAAATGAGCAGCCTGCATCTTTTCTAAAAATGCAGAGACAAATTTAGCGTCCTGCACAAAGTAGACTTTAACTGTCTCTGAGGATTCTCGCAGAGGATCATCCCTTAAACCTAAATTACACCCTGACTTTATCTTTGGCTAGATTTATGGCAGATTGCTGGTGGGGGAAAATGAACCTCAGAAAATATTCAATGCATAGATGCAAACCTCAAGCAAAAGTTATTTAAAGCAAAAAAATATATATAACTCTTGTAATTGATAGTGTTAGCGACAGATGCTCTGTAGCGCTCACTCTCACAGTAAATTGTCAACAGAAATGGCAAAATAGCAAAAATTTGTTGCGTGAAAAATGAAGAGACTCACTTTTCAGAATGTATATGAGAATTGCAGGGGTTACAGTCCTGTTGTTCGGTCATTGTCTTACCTGTGACATCTGCTGCCATCAGCCCCTCAGCCCTGATGACCTTTACCTGCACGACACCGACATCTTTCAGGTTGTAGAATGACCTCCACAGGCTCTGAAACATCACAGGAACAGGGGTGAAAGGTCAAAGAGGGACAGCAAATTAGCATTGAAGAGAAAGGCAGGTTAATAGCTTGACATTTCACTAAGAGACGAAAGGGTAGAATATGTCCTTTAACCGTCCTTATTTGAAAATGTAGAGCTGGCATTTATAGTCGAGTCTAACCGAGGACAAATGGCCAAATTTAATTTCACTGAATTGCTGTTTGAAATGTTTCCTAACTTTGCACTCTTTAGATAAAATGGAACTTCGCTGATTTTGGAAAAGAAGATGAGCCACACAGAAACATATTTTTAAAGGTTACGGGGAATAAAAACAGTACACAGATCAAAGTAAAACAAATAGGAGTCATTATAGTTAACAGGCACATTCAACACTATAACATGTTAAGTAGAACAACATCACAGAAAGTATTAAAGCTGAATAGAGTTCAGCATTATATATTTTCCTGATATACGATGAGAAAACAGTATACCTGTCCGCTGTTTCCAACTGGAGCAAGACCTTTTGTACTTTTCCAGTAACTTTCCCCATCAAAATTAATAAGTTAGTAACTTAGTCAGCTACAGAGGAAAACGTTCCCTAGTGTGTTTTAGTGAAAATTAGTGTTTCCCATAATGTGTTGTATATCGACTATGAGGAGAGTGTCAGCCTGGAACTGTTTGTATGGGATTTCAACATCCTGTCTCCATCCTTAACATGAACAAAATGCAGTTTGAATTCAGTTTTAACACATTTTGATGTGTATTATTGTATGGATTGTTAGTTTCATTTAACTGCTGATTCACTTACTAGAACACCGTGTCAGTCTGGATAATTCAATTGAAAATGCTGGCTGGTATGTACTTCTTCAGCCACTCCATGAATTGCTCCCTCACAATGTTGTGTGTAAGAAAAATGAGGTGTTAAGAGTGTTAAGTGAATAGCAGCACTACTTTAAACAGAAGGAGAAAAACAAAAGTGAAATATATTCGTTTGCAATATGAAATAAGAAAATTCTCACAACAATAAATTAAAATCTGTATATGTGCAATATATAACAAATAGGAATATGAAGAAGAAGAAAAATGTGCAAGAAATTACAGCACATGTTCATGATTTGCATGCGATGCGATTGTGTCGATATGAATGTGTCTGCACGGGGCAGGGGGAGAAAGTATTAGGCTGATAATATAATAATAGAGATATTGTGGAGAGTAGACACATCCAGTGAAGCGTGACTGGCAGTGATATCATAGTTACGAGGCAAACACACACACTGTCCAGTTTACACAACACCCAAACAAAAGAGGGAATAAGGAACAAAACACAGCAACAGTCACGATGGATAAACACGGCAACTGTAAAACAGGAAGTCAAGCACACAAGCTTACTCACACGTACACACTCTCCCCCCTGATGTTTTTCCCTTTCTTGCATGCTCACAAACCATACAGACACATTTACATACACAGTCAAGAGATGCCACGAGGCCCTGTGATTGTCTGAAACGAGAAGGGAGATACCGCATGCACAAGGTTTTAATAACCAGGAGAGAGAATGGTGACTGGGTAAAAACTAGTCTGTAAATCTGCAGCATAAATGGAGACCTGTGGACATGAACGGCTGGGCCATGAGGCATGGGCACACACCCACAGACACACACACACAATCATGAACTCTTGCTTTTGTTCACACCCAAATGCCCAGGTATAAACACATGCATAGAATACCTACACTGAGGCCAAATTGAGTAGCATGTTGTCGTGTCTTGAAAGCAGAGTGGAAATGCACTTCACTTCAATTTATTTCTCTCTCTCTGGCAATAACCCCTTCCATCCCCACAGGAGTAATTATAATTTAAATTTCAGAGTCAGGGCCAGGCTACAGACTTAATTCATTATTACCAACTCTGTCAGACTCTGCCTGTTTCCAGCGATATCATTGTCCAAAAGCTCTCTAAAGGAGATGAGAGGGGAGTGTGTGTGAAAGAAAGAGAGGGGAAAAGAGAGAGTGTGAAAGAGAGACACACAGAGCGAGAGGGAGAGAGGGGGACAACACTCAATGTTTAAGGCACGATTTCACTGAAGATACAGCTGCTTGTTGCCATTATCGGGGAGCAGCCAAGAAGAGAGACACTGGGAGAAAGAGAGTCAGAGAGAGGGCCTGAGGGAGGCAAAAGAGGAAGAGACGAGGGCAAACTAAAGGCCGACTAGTTAGTGTGTTAGTGTTAGGACACTACAATAGGACACGCTATGATGCCAATAATTTTCCTGGGAATCGTACGGCATTTCATTTTTTGGTACTGACCAAAATGTCACGAATGTATTTTATTGGTCAGTTTTGTAACTTTACTTGCTTGATTGACTGATTTTCATTTTGTTTAGGAAAAGTTCTTGTACAGCTGCCTGTGTTTGGAAGTTTAACAAGTTGGTCCTCTTTTTTTAAATGAAATAAAGAGGTTTTTATATAGTCCCATTTTTATTTGGATTTTAGTACAGTATTAAAGATGTACCAAATTGGTATTGTACCAAAAAGACACTAGTATTGTCATTTCAAACAATACCACACCGGTACTTCTTAAATGTATGGATGCGGAGACATTTTTTCACCCCCCCAACACATCATCCATACTCCATCCCTTCCTCCAACCTTAAAGGCTCCCTGAGGGGACAGTTAGGCTCCAGCGTCGATCCATGACTGGTGGAGAGAACCCACTCATCCTCCACAAAGATAGACGGTAAGAGATGGAGTAGACGGACAGACAGGTAGAGAGAAAGAGCGATGAAGAGAGGGCCCCACCCCCTCAGTTACTTCTCCCCACACCCCGTCAGCACGCAGGTGGAATGATGGGGATAAGAAGGAGATGAAAGGGAGGGATGAAAAGAGGAGAGAAGAGAAAAATGGACGGACATAGTTGGCTTTCATAAAATAAACCCAAGCCCCGTCTGTGATTGGCATCTTGTCACTGTGACATCTTCTTCCCGTCTCTGTCACACTCAGCAGACACACAAACACACGGATGAATCAGCCCCGGCATAGGCTTATGACTCGCTGTCATCTTTGCATTGTGTCACCTTTCATCAGCGCTCCACATAACATTTCACACACAGACACACACAACCGGCAGCCGTGCAGTTTAAGGGACATTTAATCAGATGACTGTGAAATGCTCAAACACAAACCAAATGCTGACAACTTCCTCCAATTCCCACTCGTGTTCATCAATGCAGGATCGCTGTCTGTCAAGATCCTCTCAAAGTTTGCTCTCTGTCACACACTTTACTGCAGCCCCTTATCGGTCTTCCTGGCCAGGTTGTGTCCTTTCTCTTCACCTTAGAGCAGTGCACCAAGGTGGGTGGGAGAGGTACTGCAGGTGTGTGTGTATGTGTGTGCATGGGTGGTGCCACCACTTCAGTGGAGGTCACCATGTCCTATTTCTCTCATTCACCCATCTTGCAGCCACCTTAGGCCCATTAAGAGCCATTAGTGTGTGTGCTCCTTTGCCGTCATAATGCATAAATCTCTTCCTCTGCTTCTCCCTCTGTCCCTCTCTACTTCTGGGAAACCGTAATTAGGGATGAAGGAAAGGTTATGCTGAGCAATAGTACATCTAAGGCAGTTGTCACTAATTGTATTGCACCGTGTTGCATATAGTTCTGCCGTCGGCTGCATTCAAAGTAGTTTGCGGTAGAAAATCATGTGTACTCATTCACATGCTTACATGCGGTGAAAGTGTACAGAGGCACTCGCTAACCTGGCAGACAGACACACACACACACACACACACACACACACACACACACACACACACACACACACACACACACACACACACACACACACACACACACACACACAC